>SDEE01001165.1:0-11818 GCA_004126415.1 Candolleomyces aberdarensis | reverse complement strand
TGGACCTTGTCAATAGCATAGTTATTCTTAACCGAAGAGACTCAGACCGCGTCACTATTGCCGTTTATTATCGCGAAAAGTGAACTTATATTCGCTAAAACTGACGCGGTCGTATCACCGGTGCCTCATTACGCGCTGTTATTGTCTTGATGCACCAGCGTTGATCATGGTGGAAGTTGGTGCAGTGTTGCATTTCTCCACACGGGGGAGGGGCTACGTCGAGGCTGGTAATCTGACTGGCGTCTGAACTTATGAAGTGGTGCATCAGTTTGTCGGTAGCCCGAACAAAAAAAAAAAACGGTATAGCGGTTTATTCGGCAAATGACTGTAGCTTTGATAGATCTAATATACAATTCAAGCAAGGACAACAAGCGGCAGATACTTCGACTCGGATACAGTATACTGAAGGTTCAAAAGATCGAGCACACGATATTTTTGACATGTTTAATGGTGCTCGCAATGAATTGCGTACTAGCGCTCCCATCCTTCGTACTGGCGTCCTCCAAGCCATCTCTCGTATAGTGGGCTACATAACTGAATCCTGAGGGGCCCTGGTTGCCACGATGCCCACTGAGGACACCGTTGGCTGGTATGTTGGCAGCAAATATCTCGAGGCTGAGGGTATTCTCGGTCGCCTCCCGATTGATCAATGTTTCACCTTGAAATACGTAGGATTCTACTCGGTTTTCCGTAGTCATCCTAACTCCCACTGGGGTTGTAGTGGAGATATAGCATCCAGGAGGATACGTTGTATCAGGCTATGATTAATATAGAAATGTCAATGAGGAGTGGAATACTACATAGGTCGTGGAATCCTACCTTGCCCTTATCATCCACGAAGGGATACGCCGCTCCAAATTGTCTGTCAACGATGGACACTGTGCTGTATTCAGACATGGCTGTGTTGGTGTGTGGGTAGGAGGCAAGGAGTGAGATCGTGGGTCCTTGATACTTAAATTCAAATGGTGCCCCATTCCCGGTATGGTTGACGTATTAGACTGGGAAGCCCAAAGATTCGAGGGCGGGCATGCCTTCCACGATCCCATACACGTCGATCCAACACCGACCCTGAGTCGGGAATTACCAAAACCAGTGGCATTCAACCTTATCTATATGCAACCCTGTTACTTGTTTACGCTTCAAGGTGGAGCAATTTCATTTGTACACGTAAAACTGTCATACAAAAACCAGCTGTGCACGCCACGAGTTTGACAAGGTCAATTGAGCTCAATTTGGTATCGTTTCCTGAACAGCTGGACCGACTGAAGCTGCGCACGCCATGAGTTTGACAAGGTCAATTGAAGCTAGCTCACCTGACAGTTGTTCCGCCCGTCACTCTTCCTGTCCTACAGTTGTTTGTAATGGAGTGGTGTTGAGTAGAAGTTAACTCACTGAGGTTGCACCAACCTGGGCAGATGCGAGGGTGTAAGCTGGTACAGGGCAGCGGTGGTGGCAACAGCAGGAGTGCCTTGATTGGCTAGCCAAATATGGGAGACAACGCACTTGTGTGAATACGCCACTTTCAACGACATACCTGAATACACCACTCCCAGCATACCTGAATACACCATTTCCAACATTCTTGAATACACCAATTTCTCGAGTTTTGATCATTGAATGGCCATGATAACAGACGTCATAACTCAATGCCAGTCGAGCGTAATTAGGTTGAGGTGTCTGCCAGACACGCAGCTTTTCAAAACTTTCGGATTCTAGAAACGACGAGTTCGGTTGACCGAGTTCGGCAGCTCACATAATATTTGGCCTGTGCGCGGTCGCCAAACATGGGCGCACAAGGTGCGATCGCCTACCTGGTGTGGTCGGTGTGTCCTTGGTTCACAGGTTTTCTTTGCACCGGAAATTATTTACCTGTGCTTCAAGATGTAAAATTGGATGGCTTTTCAGCATTCCCGCCCTCAACCTCAACCAAAGTCATCCGACTTTGAGATGGAAAACGGCGGGCACCGGTCGGGAACATTGTCCCGCGAAGTCGAGAGATTGCTCATAGCAGAACAGTTGCTAAGTGTTGTGACTTGTCGCCGTCGTTGTCGGCGAGTCACTGTGGACAACAAGCGGCGGCGAAATCGGTTCAAGCAGTCAAGGTAGACAGACAACAGGGCGGCTAATGCTGAGCACGGAGTCTGGAAGGGCGGGCACCACTCTCTGCCAGTACAAACCTGCAGATGCTCGCCGGGCGGGCTCTTTGCTGACTGCAGAGGACAGCCGCCTCAGCGCCTTGTTCACGGAGCGTCCAGCACGACTATCGACCCGATTTGGTGAGCGCGACCACCGAACCAAAACTGCCGTTTGGTAACCGAGTTCGGTTTTTCCAACTTACGAATGCACTCCAGCTTTTGAGCTATAATTAAACACTAAGTTAGGGGTTCAAGGCAGCCTCGGACCAGCCGAGTTTGCCTTAAACCCTAAGTTAGAGGTAAACAAACTCGGCCAGCCGAGTTCGTCTCTTAGCCAACCTCCAGTCACTGTCTGTCCCCTCTAGGCGGTGTAATCTAAAGCACGCAACATTGGAGTAGGGCAGGGTAATTGTGGGCAATAATCATACATCATCAAAGTGGTATAAAAGTGATGCATTTGGGTGAAAAAGGGCAATCATCGCATCCAAGAAAGTCGGGCAATAGTGGCATCAAAGTGGTGCATCCAAGTTTGGGTGACGACAGGTGGTAGTCAAACATGAACTGGTATAACCAGGGAGTGGTGTAATGTGGGCTGAACGGCATCAGAGTGGTACAAAAGGCAGGGCAGGAGCATCAAAGTGGTGTAATCAGAGACACAGGACAATGGCGGCATCACTGGTGGCGGAGCAGGGGCATCAAAGTGGTGTAATCAGCCTGTGCAAGGCTCTGGGGCAATCAGATGAATGGCGGCAGCGGCATCTGGTTGGTGTAACAGGCAGAGGTAGGGCCATCAAAGTGGTGTAATCAACCGGTGCAAGGCTCTGGGGCAACCACTGGCCAGTGTAATCAGAGACAGGACGGCGTAATGTAGGTGGGATGATGGCGGCACAGCATCAAAAGGCGGAGGCAGGCGCGTGTAATCAGAGACAGATGGCGTAATGTAGGTGGGACAACGGCGGCAACAGCATCTGGCCGGTGTAGTAGGTGTAACAGGCGGAGGCAGGGGTATCAAGTAATCAGCTGGTGCAAGGCTCTGGGACAACCACTGTCATGGTGTAATTAGAGGCAGGATGGCGCAATGTAAGCGGGACAATGGCGGCAGGGGCATCATCTGGCGGAGGCAGAGGCATCAAAGTGGTGTAATCAGCTAGTGCAAGGCTCTGGGGCAACTGGCGCGCTGAGATCAGAGACGGGATGGCGTAATATAGGTGGGACAACAGCGGCAGAAGTGGTGTGATCAGCTGGTGCAAGGCTCTGGGGCAACCACTGGCGCAGTGCAATTAGAGGCAGGATGGCGCAATGTAGGCGGGACGATGGCGGCAGCGGCATCAACTGGCAGAGGCAGGGGCATCAAAGTGGTGTAATCAGCTAGTGCAAGACTCTGGCGCACTGAGATCAGAGACAGGATGGCGTAATATATGGGACGACAGCGGCAGCGGCATCTGGCCGGTTTAACAGGTTATCAAAGTGGTGTAATCAGCTGGTGCAAGGCTCTGGGGTAACCGGTGGCGCGGTGTAATTAGAGGCAGGATGGGGTAATGTAGGCGGGACGATGGCGGCAGCGGCATCAAAGTGGTGTAATCAGGTAGTGCAAGGCTCTGGGGCAACTGGCACACTGAGATCAGAGACAGAATGGCGTAATATAAGTGGGACGACAGCGGTAGCAGCATCTGGCTGGTGTAACAGGCGGAGGCAGGGTTATCAAAGCAGTGTAATCAGCTGGTGCAAGGCTCTGGGGCAACCACTGGCACGGTGTAATTAGAGGCAGGATGGCATAATGTAGGCGGGACAATGGCGGCAGCGGCATCAAAGTGGTGTAATCAGCTAGTGCAAGGCTCTGGGGCAACTGGCGCGCCGAGATCAGAGACAGGATGGCGTAATGTAAGGCGGGATGACAGTGGCAGCATCTGGCTGGTGTAACAGGCAGAGGCGGGGGCATCAAAGTGGTGTAATCAGCTGGGGCAACCACTGGCGCAGTGTTATCAGAGCCAGGATGGCGTAATGTAGGCGGGATGATGGCGGCCAGGAGGGGCATCAAAGTGGTGTAATCAGCTGGTGCAAGGTGGGCAACCACTGTCGCAGTGTAAAGCGGGATGACAGCGGCAGCAGCATCTGGCTGGTGTAACAGGCAGAGGCAGGGGCATCAAAGTGGTGTATTGGTGTAATCAGAGGCGGGATGGCGGGACAATGGCGGAAGCATCAGGCTGCTTTAAAAGCCAGAGACGGGGCATCAAAGTGGCGTAATCAGCTTGATGCATTGGTTTGGGCGACCCCGACCATTGGTGTGGTGTAATCAGAGATGGGATGGTGTAATGTAGGCGGGACAATGGTGGCAGCGGCATCGGGCTGCTGTAAAAGGCGGGGGCGGTGGCATCAAAGTGGTATAATCGCATTGGTGCATTGGTGCATTGGTGCAAGGTCTGGTGCAACCAACGTGTTTCGATGACCTACATACACCAAGTAGTAGTGCATGGATAGTATTACAATGGCTGGTGGGTAGAGGTATGTAGTGCATTGTGAGGAGGGGGTACAACCGATGTCATTAGTGCACCAGGGGTGCACGACAATGGATGTCTAATATTGCACCAGCCGGCCAGGACCAGGTGAGCAAAGAGAAAGCGTCAGTCGCCTGCTCGCGAGAGGACCTGAACCTGTCGAAGGAGATCAATCGGGAAGCGAAAGTCATCAAAACGCGTGACGTCACAACTGTGGCCACACAAGCGCTCCTCCGTTTTGGCTTGCCACAACCAGCTCTTATCTTCAAGCTTTCTCGCATTTCTGAGCTATAGAGAATGATCAGGACGACTTGCCGACCGTGCTAGCCATGGCCCTCGAACCCGGGCTTGAGAGGTTATGGTATAGAATCACCAGCTTCAAGCCACTCATTGCCTGCCTGCCATCGGATCTATGGAGAACTGAGAAGGTCATACTCTCGTTATTACGCGTTCTGCACCCGGCTCGTACTATCGATCCAGAGGACCTCGAGAAGTATCTGACATATTATGCCGATCCTGCTCGCTAATTCTATATCGAAGACTACTTTTACGAGCTACCCTCTGCGGAAGCTTTCGGGGCACTGAAACTCGCAGCGGAGGGAAAGGACGGGGTTCTGGCCCCTAGGATAACGATCTTCCACCGGTTAGAGCCGTCTCAGGTGCATGGACATCCACGAACCCTGTGTAACCGGATCTACCCCTTCTTCTCTCTCTTTATAGGACCGAAGATATCAAGCCTGGGTTTAGTCGTCGAGCCCGAGAACAGCATCCAGGCCGACTGCGTGCGGTCTAGTTCGGAACACCATCCTCGCTTGAAGGAACTCGACATCGCATTGTGCCGTTTCGAACATGGCTTTCGCGAACACTTGGCGCTCGAATACCTTGAGATTCATCCCTGGGACCATCTCGAAACCCTCAAGATTTTTAACGTCTGGGACCGCACTATCCCGCTCGTGGCGTCACTTCCGCGACTTGTCAACATCGCATCGATCTGAAAGAGGTTTCATTGGCCCGACGCCTCCCACTCGAACTAGGTCAATCGAGGATTTACAACGCTGGAGCCGCTAGAGATTGCCGGGCACCACCTCCGGAATATTATGCATTTCATCCAATACCTTCCCGCGGCGGCAAACAGTCGGACCGCGCTTTCGCTGTCACCACATACAACGAATCCACCGTGACCAACTGTCAAGAACTCATCAAGCTGGTCAAAATTCATCTGAATCCTTCAGTTCTCCGGCGTTTGAATTTTGCTCGGCAACACATTTTCACTCAGGAACCTATGGAACTTTACCCAGATAATCAACTAGATATTTCTCCTGTGTACGAGTATTGAAACCTCGTGGATTTTGAAGTCATCCAACAATTTCCGGTGTTCTGGCCCAGCATCTCCTTGCTCAAGTTGAGCGTTGACCCGGACATCCTTAACCGCCGCTTGCCTCGGATCAACCACACCCATATCATGGAGTTGTTGAGAGCGTGTACAAACATACGGACTCTAGGGCTGAGGTTTGATGCTACTGGGATCCAGAGAGGCGAGGAGATTACGGGGGTGGATGGGAGTGGACTCTCCGCTCTCATTGTGGGGGATTCACTTGTTACCAAGGCATTTTAGCCGAGGGTACTAAAGACCTCCTTGAAAAAGCGCCAAGACCATGCACACGGCATCTGCAGCTTCATCCGGCCGGCTTTTTGCGATCATTCATTCCCGCCCACGCTAATGAGGATTGAAGACTTGGTAGAAGGCCGCTGCAAAGCACGGCAATACGAGTCTTTACTTTTTTTCTGGTCCACAATGATTGAGCATAGACGACATACACCATCCCTCTTCCATTCACTTCATACAACCATGATTTATCATCTGACCCATTTAGGTGTCCCTCAAGCATGTATCTATTTCTACTGACAGCACCATTGTGGTTTGTAAACTTCATGTATAATCCCAACCATGCAACATCACAAGTTGTGTAATTGGACACATATTTTCAACAAATCACCTCAAGATTCTGAATGGCCAATTTCTAATGGTGTCTCAAGGCATCCAAAGAAACTTTGCAGTGACTGATTCCCCCAATCCAATCTGGAAATAGGACAGCAGTTTGGAATTGTATGCCAATGCCTCTTCAATCTTGTCCTTGGTACCAGTGGTACATTTCCAACTCTTCAGAGGAGACATTGTGTGACCATTGATTTCATTTGTGCCTTTAGGAAATGCTGTATCCATTACCAGGTAAAAATCATCTGGCGTATTGTCCCTGAGTTGCTCATAAATTGGCAGGGAAACATGTGCACCATGCCAGCTCCCAAGGCAATTGAGATGACACAATATTATATCTCCTAAACCAACAAGATCAGAAAAGACAGGTTTGCATATGCATGCAAATAGTCTTACCTTCAGGGGAATAAACCAAAACAGAGCTGACACTGTGTGTTGATGGCCATCCATTGTACATTACATTTTCCAAATCTTCATTCAGAGACTCTTGCATGAGTAAGCTGAGACTATCAATACTGGCCAAAGCTCCAAGTAGGTGTTGCTGAGTGATAAGGGAATTATAGTGATCAAACAGATCTGGAGAAAAAGGTCAAGTAATCCTAGCTTCTCTCATTTCTTGAAGGACAATGGGAAGGATGTTGAGGCACTGTTTTGCTCCTACCACTGATACTGCAGCTTCAACACAGAGTGGCCACTCTTCCTCCTCTTCCTCAACCTGTGGGAAGTGGCCACTGCTTTACATGGCAGTGGTCCAAGGCTTTTTTGTATAAAACAGCTGAGTGATCTATGTTGGAAACGAAGTGACTGAGGGGAGAGTAGTACTGAAAGCAAAACACAAGCTCTCAGTCCACTTGTATCTTTTATTGGGGGCTAGTGAGTATTGTTTGAGGCCAGAAATGCCCTGTCCTCTACCATTGGAAATGAAGAGGTATTTAATGTGATTTTCACAGTACATTATCTCCCTTTGGCCATTTGTTTTTGCTATTTATAGCTGCCTCCATATCTCAGAACAATTCTCCCCTTCAACCTCAGCAAATTGTCATTCCAGTGTCTAACTAATCTGCCTAGCCACATGCTTGTCTGTTCATGGCCTGTACTGGTGTCATGGCTTCTACCAGATTGACATCACAAGGAACAGGGAAAAGCTAAGAAGAGAGTGGGAGAAGCTCTCACCTGGCTCACTTGTTTCCATAGGGGCATTGAGTTTGGGACAGTGGCTGGCTAGCTGGATCTTGCTCATGGGGTCTAAGAATCCAGATGTCAAGTTTCAAAAGGCCAGAGGGCTGCACATTGATGGCAGGTGTACTGGGATTGCCCATGGATAAACACAATCTCATTTTCTGCTTCTTTCTCTTTCACTTCTTTCCAATTCTGAAAACAGATTTATTCTTTCTGGTTACAGCTCTCAATATCAGATCATAATCACTTAGCACTCAGACCCAACTACATGAAATTGGGGAACCAGTTGGCTGTGTGTCAATGGTACATCTTCTTTCTGGTCCTTGTCTCTGACTATTATAGCTTTGTTCTCATTCCTTCCTATTGCTTTTCACTTTTCTTCCAGCATTCCAATATATGTTGATGTCCTTTAAAGTATTAACTCAATGACTTTCATTGTGACCTTTGTTGTTGCTCTTATTGGCCCCACTGATATATTGATATTTTTTGTAACACCATCGATTCACACCTTTGTACCCTACCATTAAGTGTATCCCTAATATTGACACAACCCAGCACAACCCATATTCTCTGAGGAGCCTTGTCCACCCACCTCCCATTATCTTGCTCTTCTCCTCCTCAAATGCTACTCAAATGCTACTGCAAGCATGAATTAGGTTTAGGGTGTATGTCACTGGATGACACATGTGTCTGGGCAGTGGTAATATGGTGAATCAGTTTCTTGGAGAGGATTAGCTTGGGGACTTTTTGTCCTGTTTATGTGAGTGGCTTTCAATCTTGTTTTTGCCTCTCTGTATCCCTTGTTTTCTTCTCTATCCCAGATCTTGAGTATTTGCTTGTATCTTTTGTCTCAATGTGTTACTTTTTTGCTAACATTACAGGGAGATGTTGAAGCTGGCATCATACTTATACAATGTGAGGGTTACACTCCCTGCTCCTTTGCCCAGAGTGTCTGTGTTCATCTGTTTTGGACCAGGCTGGTCAGTGATACTCAGTAAGGTTGCCACATCTCTAGCAAATCTTTGGAATGTTGTCAGATGGAGAGAATTGAGTCAACAAGAATTCACACATGTATTCAGTTTCTTCCTTGCAATATTAGGACAGTAAATATGATCTTGAGACTTGAATTCTCAGCTCTCAGTCTTGATACCTTGTGAAAATGAATTCACTGGAAATGGAGAAGCAAATGTTTGGAATGAAGCCACTATTTTAACAGCCTTGGGGTCCCTGGGCTGATACATCAACCAGCACTTTTCCAGAGGGTCTGCAAGATCACCCAGGGACACTCAGGAGTGCAACTGAATTTGAGCAGAGGTGAGCGCTACACAGAGGTGCTAACAGGAACCCAGAGAACTTAGTCTGTATTGTCTGACATCAATGAAGGTACATATATGTGTCCCACATCCGATACCCATTTTTTCATGCTCAGTGGGAGCAATCAAGTTGCTAGTTCAGAAAGGCTCCAAGCACCATTGTATGTCACCAGCATTAGCATCTTGCATCCTCAGCTAAAACACACCATGATCCTTGCACAAGTCCTCTGTCTCACTGTCACAGGCAAGGTTTTCAGGGTATAGAAAATATACTTAAAAACAAGGG
The DNA here is from genome assembly GCA_004126415.1 of Candolleomyces aberdarensis. Classification (NCBI taxonomy): domain Eukaryota; kingdom Fungi; phylum Basidiomycota; class Agaricomycetes; order Agaricales; family Psathyrellaceae; genus Candolleomyces; species Candolleomyces aberdarensis. Next base: position 2,414 of record SDEE01001165.1, on the reverse strand, counting down.
ACGATGGTGGAAAGCAAGAATGTAAGGAGTTAATTTGACAGGGAAAGCCACAGAGAGCCAGCTATGAGGTAGGAAATTCCAATGATCTGGAGCTTGACTTGCACACAGACTTGTGCACGGAGTAATGGACTTAACCATTACACTCATTGCTACCATTCAACCAGATAAATTTGAAAACAGAGGTGACAGGGTGTTTATTTGTTGTCTGAACTAACCAACATGAATTTTTCCCATTCAAATCAATGCAACTTGGCCGTATATGATCCATCAAATTGAGCTTGGGCACCAGTCACACAACAGACACATGTGTTTGTTGCAGAAACAAGTGAATCTCCAAATTTGCCTTTTGTTTGGTTGAAATGCAAGTACTAGTACCATACCTAGGTAGCACCATTCCACCTTCATATAAATACACTTTATTTGTATTTCTGAACTGGTGCTGTTGAGGAATCCTCAAACACAAAATATGAGAAGAACATATGCTTGTTTTTTGTTTGGCTAAGGGCAGGTAAATGGGAAACACTGGTAGAAAACAGCAGAGTTGTTGACAGTTTCTGCACATGCTGCACATCCATCCTTGTCCATATTATTGACCATTTTGCGCATATTTTAGGCAATAATCTCAGTGTTATGTGTTACCCAGGCTGAATATAGGCAAAGTTCAGAGGTAGTGTTACATGTTATGATTTCCTATCTACATTTCCCCTTAGTACTGGTAGCCCAATGCCTAAAGACAGTTTTGCTGGCACAAGCTCACTAGTGTGTGCTTCACTATTCCAGAGCAGCTTTTGCATGGTGCTAGTTAAATGTGTACAAGCTGTACTTCTCTTTTTGCAACCCTTCACACTGCGGTTTTTTATGTGTTTATTCAATAAGCACATATTAAGCAAATCAGGTGCAAGGAATGAATTTTTTTACAGTTTGTGTTGAATGTGCCTACATTGGACACATATTGGGCAAAGTGTAATACTGGCAGAAGGAGGCAGGACACATGCAATGCAAATTTGAATTTGTCTAGCCTGAACATTTGGATTGCAGATTGAAGACAATGTCAACCCTTGCATTTGGTTTGTTCATAATGTGCTCTTTGAACAAACACATCAAAAACCGCAGTGTCAATGTAGATAGGGCATTATCTACACAGCCCAGAGTATCTTGAGAATAAAATTCAAACAATTGTCTTCTTGTTTCTATAGAGAATCTCAAGGTGCTTAGCCTGTTAAAGCAGTCTTTAAATGAGTTACAGGATGTCATAATTGCAAAGTTTCTGAAATGGTGGAAAGACAAGGTGGATTCAGTGCCATGTATTTTTGAGCTGATTAGCACAGTCTAAATATTAGCAAATGGATGCGTGACTTTGCGCCCTGCATATTAAAACCGACACAAGACTTATGGGCTGACAGACACTGTTGCACATCATATCGCAAACATAATTGATGGGAAGTCCAGGAATATCGTTATAAGGCGGTGATCCAACTCTCATGGTGCATCGAAAAGAGTGTGGGAGTACATTGTTGATATAGCTGACTCTATACATCCCGGCAGACAAAGCCGAACAACGGAAAAAGCCGCCCAAAAAACACCTTAAAATGGAAACTGGCACTTCCAAATGGGCAGAGGCAAAGTCTGGGCAAAGCTTGGCAACAGGCTCACTCCAGGTGAAAAGAACGAGCTTTCCTTACGTAAAGACTCGTAAAGGTGGTAGACTCGTGACCAGCCCTCTATGAATCGCAGAGCGAAACCTCGATAGAGGGACTGGTGCGAAAGGTCCAAAATCAAAGCTTCGGTCGCTTTTTGCACCATTCTCTCGTTGCGTGACAATCTGTGACGCTGATGGGGAAGGCTGAACTGGTTCATGGTTTGAAATCCACTTGTTTCATTGGTAGACTAGCTCATGACTTGACTGATCACACTGCGTGCCGGTCTGGATTCTTGTCGGACAAGGTAGGTTATCGTCAGTGTCAAGATAAGCTCTAAGTGAGCCAGATGAACGTCATGAGGGCATCGATGGCAACGTCGCAGCCAGACCGCTCTCCAGAGGTCCAACTCGTCAAGAAAAGGCCTCAATCCTTGTCGATTCAATGACGCTGACATTGGATATTGTCGGATTCAACAGCACGGTACATTTCGGTAGATTACTCAGGGATCCGGAGGGACCAATTTACACCATCTTTCCAGACAGTTTTGGCTCTATCGAGCGGCACTTGTCCATCCTGCTGACTGGCCGTCAATGGCCTTCGGTGGCCTGCCGCTTTCCCTGTTGTAGGGCAACCGTGTGGCGGTGGTGTGGCCATTCGCACACCCTCTCAGTCCGATACAACCATCCTTTCAGTCATTTCAGACGTATATAAGTGTCTCACTATCAACATCTTTCACTTACTGATCATCCACCCCTCTAGAGTGAGATCTCGCTC
>SDEE01001164.1:0-11833 GCA_004126415.1 Candolleomyces aberdarensis | reverse complement strand
GAAGAAAGAAATACCCCTTGAAGAACAAATCCCGAAACACTACCACGAATATCTCGATATTTTCGATAAAAAGACAGCAACCCGATTCCCAACCAGCAGACCATTCGATCACAAAATTGACCTAAAACCCGAATTCATTCCCAAAATCGGCAAAACGTATAACCTATCCCCGAAAGAATTCACGGAACTAGATGATTTCCTAAAAGAAAATCTCGAAAAAGGATACATTAGACCCTCTCAATCGCCGCAAGCCGCTCCATTCTTTTTCGTATCAAAGAAAGATGGATCTCTTCGACCCTGTCAAGATTACCGATACATCAACGAACACACTATCCGAAACGCCTATCCTCTTCCCCTTATATCCGACTTAATGGACAAACTCAAGAATGCCAAGTACTTCACTAAGGTGGATGTGCGATGGGGCTACAACAATGTCAGAATCCGAAAAGGAGACGAATGGAAAGCGGCCTTTGTAACCAACCGCGGTCTGTTTGAGCCTACCGTTATGTTCTTCGGACTTTGCAATTCCCCAGCAACATTCCAATCAATGATGGACTCCATTTTCGAAGAAGAAATCCGCCAAGGACTCATTGTAGTCTATATGGACGACATTCTCATCTTCGCCGACACTCTAGAAGAATTGCGAGATCTCACTCTCCGCGTTCTCCGAAAACTCCGAATCAATGATCTTTTCCTGAAACCCGAAAAATGTATCTTCGAAACACAGAAAATCGACTTCCTCGGCATGATCGTGGAACCGGGAAGACTTACCATGGACCCCACTAAACTGAAAGGAATACGAGACTGGCCAATTCCAACTACGGTTAAACAAGTCAGATCGTTCCTCGGATTTGGAAACTTCTACCGAAAATTCATCCGACAATACTCTGATCTCGCTGCCCCCCTGAACGCCTTACTCCAGAAAAACAAACCGTTTGAATGGACCGAATCTGCCCAAACTGCTTTCGAAACTCTCAAACTCCGATTTACTGAAGAACCCGTTCTTAGAATGCCCGATCAATCCAGACCCTTCTTCATAGAAGCCCATGCCTCCAAGCACGCCACTGGAGCAGTCCTTATGCAAGAAGACTCTAATGGAGACAAACATCCCATTGCATTCCTATCAAAAACCTTCGCCCCTGCCGAAAAGAACTATCAGATCTACGACAGAGAGTTACTCGCTATCATCCGTGCTCTTCGCACTTGGCGACACTATCTTCACGGATCCCAACATCCCGTAATGATCATAACTGATCATCAAAATCTCACCTTCTTCAAACAACCCCAACGACTAAACCAACGACAACGACGATGGATTCCAGAATTAGAAGAATACAATTACGTCTTGAAACATCACAAGGGACCCACTATGGTCCAATCCGACGCCCTCTCACGAAGACCGGACCATCATCCCGAAGGAGACGAAAACGAAGAAACTATACTTCTTCCGGACAACCTATTCATCAACGCCCTGAAACTCGATCAAGAACAAAGATTATTCGACGACTCCTTACAGAAAACCATTACCTCCATCGATAAACTCGACTCAGAAGCCCAGACGGCTATCTCGAATCTATCAAACGTCGACACTTCTGATCCAGACTGGACCCTTTACCCGACCAAACATGGAATCATTCTTCTCTTCCAGAACCGCATCTACCTTCCAGACGACCTTCACCTCCGACGACAAGTTACGAAACTATACCACGACACACCAACTGCGGGTCATCCTGGACAACAAGGAACCCTACTTGCATTACAGAACGACTACTTTTGGCCAGGAATGACTAAATTCGTCAATAATTACGTCAAAGGCTGTGCCCAATGTCAACAGAACAAAATCAATCGAAGACCCTCAAAGCCACCACTTTTTCCTATCGAACATTCTACCGAAACACGACCCTTCTCCCAAATCTCCATGGATCTCATCACCGATCTCCCCATTTCGAACGGATATGATTCTATCCTAGTAATCGTGGATCACGGCCTTACCAAAGGCGTGGTTTTCACTCCTTGCAACAAGACCATTACCAACGAACAAGTGTCAGATATTCTATTCAGAAAAATCCTCACCAAATACGGAAGACCAAATAAGATCATCTCGGACCGAGGTCCCCAATTCGTAGCAGAAGTTTTCACTACCGCCTTGGGTCTCATGGGTATCAAATCCGCACCTTCCACCGCCTTTCACCCTCAAACCGATGGAGCAACCGAACGCGTCAATCAAGAAATTTCTGCATACCTATCAATCTTTTGCTCAATAAATCCCGAAACATGGTACGACAAACTTCCTCTTGCAGAATTCACACACAACTCCAGAAACCACGCCGACCGAAAACACACACCCTTCGAATTACTTTATGGGTATCGACCTCCCGCTATTCCCACCGCTATCGGAGAAACCAAGTTCCCCGCCGTCGAATTAAGAATGAAAATGATGGAATCAGCTCGAAACGAGGCCATCGCCGCACACGAACTTTCCAGAATCAGAATGCGATCCCGTTTCTCCGGCACCTTCGAACCATTCACAAAAGGACAGAAAGTTTGGCTCGACTCAAGAAACCTGAAACTCCTGTACCTGTCAAAGAAAATTGCACCAAAACGAGAAGGACCCTTCAAAATTCTAGAAGTCCTTTCTCCTGTCACGTACCGCCTCGAACTGCCTTCTCAATGGAAGGTCCATCCAGTGTTCCATGCCACCCTCCTGTCACCTGTCAAAGAAACCGAAGCCCACGGACCCCTTCACCCTGCACACGTTCCGGACATCGTGGAAGGACATGAGGAATTCGAAGTAGAAGGAATCCTGAAACATAAAGACGAAAAAGGAAAACGATTCTTCCTAATTCGCTGGACTGATCAACCGACGACAGCGGACTCATGGGAACCCGAAGAAAACATCACACACGCGCAAGAGACCCTTGATGCCTATTGGAAACGTGTTGATGAAAAGAACAAAAAGAAAGCCAGATTAGAAAAAAACAAAGGAAAGAAACCATGGAACCAGTGAAGATAAAGCAATTACGTCATACACCAACGTTCCTCAGCCGAAGAACAATAGAGAAAGAGCGAAGCCAAGAACTTCTACACGAACCACATGACCTAACCAGAAATCCTATAAAGATGACCCCAGTATCGACATCCTTCCCTCAGCATTTGCTAACCAACCACTCGAACACTCCACCTCACCCTCAACTAACCAACCACCCCTCCCCATTACCCATCGAAATGCCTGCCTCCCGAAACACCCAGACCACCTCTTCCACCTCTTTCTCCACTCGTCATGCTCACTCCATTTCTCCTCCTTGCGCCAAAAACAACCAGACCGACCCCAACGCCCACCTCCGACGATTCGATTTCGACTACTCCTACCGGACAGCAGTCACCCAGGAGGAGTTCAAAGAAGCAGAAGAAGAAATCAATAAAATCAAGAACTGGGAAGATTTCCACCGTTACGCACAACACCACGCCGCCGCCACGGGAGACTTCTGGGATTTCCCGGAAAATTTCCGATACTACTCACGCCTCCACAACAACATCGGATCAACCGAAGGCGACCTACAATGGGTCCAAGAAAGAATCAATATGGCCAAGAATAGGGCCCAAGACTTACAACACGACATCACCAGCTTCGAAAACCAGCGCGGCACCCTACTATGGCGCCAAGAAAAGAACAAGAAAACCTTCAACGACGACCTGGCAAATGTCAAGAAAGCTCTCCGAGATGGGGGGATGGCTTATAGACAAATGGACGAACAACACCTCATCAAACAAGCGTACAAGAATGGCCTCCCTGTTCCAACCTTTTCCAATATCCGCCTCCTTCCCAGTTACGAACTCGCCAACAACAAACACTCCTTCTGCTCCCGATGCAAGAGAAAAGGACACCTGGCCGCTCACCACTGGGATGTTAAATGCAGTAATTGCGGAGTATCGGCTCCCGGCCATTACCCACCTGAATGCCCTCGACCCCGAAAGAACACCGCCACCACCTTACTCCCCGCCGATAACCCCTCCTCGTCCAACAACACCGCTACCACCATACTCCCTTCTCCCGTAATTGAGAAGGTGACTCATCGAAAGAATAAGAAATCGGCCCAGAAGAAGGCCAAGAAAGTATCCTGGGGTGTTGGTCAGTCCAAACCCTGGGGATCCTGGAACTCCGCCCCCCGCTCCGAAGAATGGTCCCGAAAGGAGACCGAATCCCACCTCAACAACGACGGCTACAACGGATGGACCTATTGATTCAGGGGAATCAATTCTAGTAGGGGGGTATTGTTACGGACTATGACTCAGACTGAATAGTGTACTAGTAAAGGCTGTGTAATCCTTATAGTACCTGACTCGATTTCTTTCTTTTTGACTCATTTTTACTGATATTTGATGGACTTAGTGTTTCATAGTAGCTGCGCAGTGATATCGCACAGCTACTTAGTATATTTGATTCGGAATATGTACGGACTATAGTGTTTCATAGTAGCTGCGCAGTGATATGCACAGCTACTTAGTATATGTGACTCGGATGGGCTATGTAGCCCTGTACTATATAACTTATCGCTCATGTACTGTAGTTCTTTAGCTTGTTCTCGAGAATCCTACCTTTGAGCCAAGTAACCAGCTAGCATATGCTAGTATTCACCATCATCAAATCCCGAACACATCGACCACAACTATTTCGTCTTCGAGTCTCAGTCAAACGCCGCATTACTCGGCGACGCTCGCAGCGACTCTTTTCGCACTCAGTATTCCTCAGCGCATCCGCCGCTCTTTCCCTCGAAACTCGACTCAATACCTTAGTGAACTCCATCGGCCACAACATCCAAATCCACACCCTGAACAGGGGATATCATTTGTCCTGTCTAGTCCCCGACGGATCTTAGTCGGTTACTTCGACGGCCATTTCACTATCTACCGCGGACTTCTCCGATCAATCACCTTCTACGAAGACGACATAGTCTTTATCCTCAACAATCACCGAACAATCACCGTACCCCGTTACCGACCGTAACACCTCCGATGACAGTCGGGGGATTGCCTCAATCGGTTCTGAATGGACACATCGCCACGCTGGGTCAGTCCAGAACCTCAAAGCGACGATATTCGGCTCACATTTGTGTCACTCATAGATGCTGCAGTGGTTACTGACGAGCAGCCTAGGTCAATAGCATCTCTGATGGTGGCTGCAACTAATCAAATAGCCCGCCCTCACCTCGACGCTGAGATTTTACACAGTGAGCTATGCGATCATCATCCAAGCCTCTAACTCACTCCTCAAACAGATGCTCTCTCTGACGTCACCATGACCAGTAGTGTTCTGCAATTGCATCTTCCCTTGTCCAGCCTCGAATTTGGGGCTGTTCCAGGGGCGCTCGCACCTCAATCCTTTGAAAGAATGTCCAGCATCCATTCCCCATTCGCGAAATATGCACCTCTAACTTTTCCCACTGGTATGTGCATTCCAAGTCTGCTAGTAGTATGCTGAGAAAATTGACTGTCCAATAGGTGACGCACCTTCCATTTCCAATTGTGACCCAAGCGCGCCCCGTAATTTACCCAGCCCGAGGAGCACTCTCAGAAATGACCATAGCACTTCGATTTTCACCCGTACGACGAGTGTTCCATTATCGAGCCCTGCCGGGGTATCCCAAGTAATGGGCGGCGTCAATGACCTTCCAAATGGATCCGTAAATGGGAACGGATTGAGTCTTACCGTTATCACGAGTGGTGGTGCAGTGTCAGATGTTGCCGAGAAGTCCGAAGAATTAAGCAACGCAGAATCCATGGATGGAGACTGCCAATCTCCCGGTAAGAACCTCTTCCTGGGTGTTCACAATCACCGTTCTGACTTTATCCAGGTACCTCTCTTGCTGACCTTCTAGACAACAGTCAAGATAATGCAGATGCCGAGGACGTTGGTGAGTCATTTCCATTCCCTCCCTGTATACATTTTGTTGATCAGGACGCCGCAGCTCTGCAACTGGTTGTGAGACCTGTGCATGGGAATAGTTCGAGTGGTGGCCCATTCTCGGGCGCTGAGAAATCCCAGGAAATGAACGTCAATAGCATACCAGATGGATCCATGGATAGGGACCGCCCATCTCCTGGTAAGAATCTCTTCCTGTTCATTTATTATCACACTTCTGACTCTACTAGGTGCATCTGTTGCTAACCTCTCAGATAACGACCGAGACGAAGCAGATATTGAAGATGTCGGTGAGTCAGATACATCGATGGACTGCTTGCGTTCCATTGATCAGATATACTGTAGCTCTGCAACTGGTTGCCAATGATGGCAGTTCCGAGAGCTCCGAGGACCGATGTACTACAACGTCCGATTGTAACGGGTCCTCGAAACCGAGCCCTGGTGGAGAGAATGGGATCCTGTCGACGACTCGCTCTCTTACCGCACCGCCGGATATATGATCGCATCATCAAGATCAAGGAGTTTGGCCCTTTGAAGTGCCTCTGGCCGACCATTCTTCAATTAGCAAGCAACCAAGGTTCAGCAGTGCCCCGCTGGCAACAGGTCCATGGATCCCTGTCCAAGCATTCAATCTCCCTGTCACCCCATCAAATGACCGGGACGAATTGGACCCACAACCTATGGAGATAAATCTGGCTAGTGGCGATCTCCCCATTGGCGGTCGAAACGAGGGCCACGATTCGATGCCGTTTCGCCACACTCCCTACCAGGAAAGCTCACCAGAGTCACTACCTTCGCAGCATAGATCTCTTTCCCCGATGCCGTCGTTCTTTCAATTGTTTCCAGACAACTCGCGTCATGGCCAAATTGTCCCTCGACGCAACGTTGTTGTCAGTCTAGCTGAACATTATGAACCGGAAGGCTTTGGTTCGCCATCCTGTCCCTCTGGATATCCCTCATTCTCGTCTATCTTAGACGGCAAAAGCAGCTCAGACCACCCCCCGTCTCTACCTCTACCCCCTTCAAAAGATAAATTCCTTTCCCCTACCCCATCTTCGCCACCTCAATTTACTTCGTCCTCACGTGTTGTCGATGGCAGGAGCGACACAAACTACGCTTCCCCTCTATCGCAAGTTTGTTCCCCAGTGCTGCCACCTTTGAAGGATGGATCCCTTTCCCCAATACCACCATTCTTTCAATTGTCCTCAGATCCCTCGCATGATGGTTTGGTTGTCCCCCGATGCAAAATTATCATCGGTCTAGCTGAACCCGACAATTTTGAAGGTTTCGGTTTCCCAACTTCACCCTCTCGATCTTCTTTGTCTTCGCCTCCCGTCGAAGGCAAGAGAAGAATCGCAGGCCATGGTCCACCTCTCTCTAGGGAAGGTTCACAAGATGCATCGCCTTCAATGAAGAGTGAATGTTGCTCCCGATGCCGTCATTCCTCCGACCGTTCCAAGATGACTTACGCAGTTGTCCAATTGCCCCTCGACGCGAACCGATCGCCGTAGTCAGTGAACCCTACAAATCCGATTTCCTTGGTTGGCCATCCTCACCCATTCAATCTGCCCCATCGTCACCTGTTTTCGAAGGCGAGAGCAATCCAGACCATGGCCCACCTTTATCGCAAGATTGTTCCCCATTGTTACCACTGAAGGACAAATCTCTTTCCCCGGTTCCGTCACCCTATCAACTGCCCACAGACAACTTGCACGATTGCCCAATCGTACCTCGACGAGACCCTGTCGCCAGTCCAGCTGGACCCCACGATCCAGAAGGATTTGGTTTGCCATCCTCTCTTTCTAGATATGTCCCGTCCTTACCCATTGTGGACAGTGAAAGCAATCCCTCACCTATCCCTTTCAGTCTTTCACCCGGGCGCCAATGCTCAATGGATTACCCTCTTTCCCAGATCCCATCGGAGCCATCTTGATCTCCTTCGACGCCACTTGTTAAAGAAGGCAGGAGCATCACAAACTGTTCCCTAGCTTTCTCTCAAAGTCATTCCCCCGGGCTGCCACCTTCGAAGGCGTTCTCTGTTTCCCCGATACCGTCTCTCCTGCCATTGCTTCCGCACGATAAGCATGATGTCTTAGCCGTCCCACGACACGACGCCTTCTCTAGCCCAGTCAGACGACCCGAGCTTGAGTCCCTTAATTCCAAGTCATCCCCTGCCCAACTTCCCGTCTCATCCCTTCGATCATTCCTGCCTTCAACAACAGGCGATGGCAGGAATCAGTCAGATCCCACTCCACCTCTTTTCCGATGAGGAGGTTCACCAGTGTTGTCACCCTCAAGAGGGAGACACGAAAGCATCCTACGCAGACCGCTCTCTGGCCAAACTCAGGCTCCAAGGCGGAAGTCCCCTTCCCATTTCCCTGGGTTTATACCCTCCCCCGGTCACAAAAACCCTTTTCTCAATACCAGGGAATCGGATCGTATCCAGTGGGGATTGTACGCCAGGGGATGGTATCAGGGTCGCACCACAAAACAGGTGAAAACAGGTTTCATTCCCTCCAGGCGAGATTCCACTAGGCAGGGACTGGAGAAGCAGGTCATTCCTCGCACAGCGCCTCGTCTCTGCCAAGAATCATCTGACGCCGCCTTCTGTAAAGAATTGTCTGACCTTCCCTTCCTTCGTTCGAGGATGAGCAACCTCAACTGTTTGCTAGGGGAGTTTTCTCTTGAGTTAGCCACGGAACATCCTGGTGACGTTCCTCTGATCGAGGACGTTCCTCTTCGCACAGCATCTCAAATCCGCCAAGAATTGCCCGACCCTTCACCCCTTAACTCGCAGCTTTGGCAGCAGAACGACAGTGTGTGTTTTCAAAATCAATATCTTTCACCGCCTCTGATGATGGAGGTATCTCTAGAATTAGACAAGGAACCCAACGCCGACTTGACCATTGTCGAGGACCAGATTGTTCCTCCTCGGACAGTGCCTCCAATCCATCAAGAATCACCTGAACCTTTGCACGTTGACTTGCAATCTTGGCGACAGAAGGATGGTGCGTGACTCTCGAGAATGCACGTCACATCTTCACCCATTTTCTAATGGAGCTTTCCTTCGAATTAGACAAAGGACATGATGATAATGTGGCTCTAGTCGAAGACCAGGCTGTTCCTCCCCGGACAGTGCCACCAATCCGCCAGGAATCGCCTGACCCTTTGCCCCTCAACTCGCAGTTTTCGCGACAGAACAATGGTGCGCGGCTCTCGAGAACGCACATCGCATCTTCGCCCTTTTTCTAATGGAGATTTAGACAAGGAACATAATGATGACGTGGCTCGGGTTGAGGATCAAGTCGTCCCTCCACGGACAGTGCCTCCAATCCGCCAAGAATCGCCTGGACCTTCACCCCTTGATGCAAAATTTTGGCGACAGAACGATGGTGTGCGGCTCTCGAGAATGCACATCTTCACCCTTGTTCTAACGGAGTTTTCCTTTGAATTAGACGAAGGACATGATGATAAAGTGGCTCTGGTCAAAGATCAGGTTGTTCCTTCTCGGACAGAGCCTCCAATCCGCCAGGAATCGCCTAACTCTTCGCCCCTTGATTCTCAATTTTGGCGACAGAACGATGGTGTGTGGCTCTCGAGAATGTGCATCTTTACCCTTTTCCTAACAGTTTTCTTTCGAATTAGACGAAGGACATGATGATAATGTGGCCCTGGTCAAAGACCAGATTGTCCCTTCTCGGACAGTGCCTCCGATCCGCCAGGAATCGCCTGACTCTTCGCCCCTTGACTCGCAATCTTGGCAACAGAACGATGGTGCGCGGCTCTTGAAAATGCACATCTTCACCCTTTTCCTAACAGAGTTTTCTTTTGAATTAGACAAAGGACGTGATGATAATGTGGCCCTGGTCAAAGACCAGGTTGTCCCTTCTCGGACAGTGCCTCCGATCCGTCAGGAATCGCCTGACTCTTCTTCGCCCCTTGACTCGCAATTTTGGCGACGGTACGATGGTGTGCGGCTCTCGAAAACGCACATCACATCTTCGCCCTTTTTCTAATGGAGATTTAGACAGGGAACATAATGATGACGTGGCTCGGGTCGAGGATCAGGCCGTTCCTCCACGGACAGTTCCTCCAATCCGCCAAGAATTGCCTGGACCTTCACCCCTTGACGCAAAGTTTTGGCGACAGAACAATGGTGCGCGGCTCTCGAGAATGCACATCTTCACCCTTTTTCTAACAGAGTTTTCTTCTGAATTAGACAAAGGACATGATGATAATGTGGCCCTGGTCAAAGATCAGGTTGTCCCTTCTCGGACAGTGCCTCCAATCCGCCAGGAATCGCCTAACTCTTCGCCCCTTGACTCGCAATTTTGGAGACAGAACGATGGTGCGCGGCTCTCGAGAACATACACCATATCTTCGCCTTTTTCCTAATGGAGCCTTAGACAAGGAACATAATGATGACGTGGCTCGGGTCGAGGATCAGGTCGTTCCTCCGCGGACAGTGCCTCCGATCTGCCAAGAATCGCCTGACCCTTCACCCCTTGAATCGCAATTTTGGCGACAGAATGCCGGTGCGTGGCTCTTGAGAATGCACATCTTCACCCTTTTTCTAAAAGAGATTTAGACAAGGGACACAATAGTAGCATGGCTCGAGTCAAGGATCAGGTTGTTCCTCCACGGACAGTGCCTCCGATCCGCCAAGAATTGTCTGGCCCTTCACCCCTTGACTTGCAGTTTTGGCGACAGGACGATGGTGCGTGCTTGAACAATGAGTATCTCTCCCTCCTTACTGATAAATGCACGTCAGGATCTGACGGTGATCTTGAGGATAATCTCAATTCAGGTACTTTCTTCTCTTTCCTCTTGACCTCCTTTCAACTCACACTACCTCAGGTCCCGACGATGACCAGCCTCCCAATGGCAGGTGCCCTTTCGATCTGCCGTCTTTAACTGACAAACCTTGCCTCACTAGACTGGGACCCTCGTCGTCCTCCCATCAAGCCACGCTTAAATCTGCGGAAATTTCTCACTAAGACTCAACGGAAGCAGAAAGTTCGCCGTCAAACCAAGATTCTTGCCATGCAGGACACTCCTCCTCTGGGACGAATCTTCCAGCGTCCCAACGTCACGAATTTCTACATCAACCTTGCAAGCGATGTCTCTGATGATGGTGCTTCGGCCCAGTCTGATGGCGCTATCGATGCTCTGGCACAAGAGCTTGCCAAGGAACCCTTCCCGTCCTACTTTATGAATGGCAATCGTGACAATGCACCAGTTAAAGTGAACATTATACGAAAGGCCACTCAAGTTTCATTCGTGTGTTCTCTTTCTGTCTTACTCTACATTCTACAATATCTCACCCACCTGAAGTGTAAGCGCCACGGCCAAAAGAAGAATAACGATGGAGGTAGCTGATCCACAGCTGAAAGGGTTATTCTCGACAGCGACACTGGGAATTCCTCGTCTGACACTGCAGACATCCTGGTTCCAGTAAGTGAGCTGTCGTAGCACATGCCCACGTCCATACTCATTCACGCACGCCTAGAACCCACCAAAGTGTCCATGGAGCTTGATGGCTAGTGAAGGAGATGCACCACCTGTGCCCCGCAGACCGGTTCACTGTGTTACGTATCCCGGATGTTGAGGACGATGAACTGCCTCATTCGTTTTTCGCATCGCAGCACGCAGAGCACCCTCCCGTCCCACGAAGGCGTTCCCGGTGTGTCATGCTACCGGATTCCGAGGAAGAGGGCCTTCCCCATCCAATCACGGTGATACGACCGCGTCAGTTTTAGCGAATATAAGTTCACTTTTCGCGGTAATAAACGGCAATAGTGACGCGGTCTGAGTCTCTTCGGTTAAGAATAACTATGCTATTGACAAGGTCCAAGGAGTAAGAAGGAAAAGAGTTAGTACTACGGCTCTAGGGACACGAGAGTTGAAGCGGCT
>SDEE01001163.1:0-11837 GCA_004126415.1 Candolleomyces aberdarensis | reverse complement strand
ATGGTTGTTTGGAAAAAACCCGTCCATCCTCGACATATTCGTTCTTCAATGGGCCTGACGTCATCGTTCACAGCGATCGGCATCATCGGCGGGGCTGTGCCTGAGGAGCCAGGCCGCCTCGGCGCGCCCAGTGCCCTCAGCCTTCTCGAGTCCGCGTGTGTTACATTTGCCGAATGTTTGTCTATACGGTCTAGTGTAGTCTAGTGGGTACATATGCGCTGCTAAACAAACATCGACGCAACCACTAGCCCTTCATCGCAATGTATGCCACCTACACTGTTCCATAACCCCCTTGCGACAAGAACGTTCTCGCATGTTGGACGACTACGTCAAGACCCGAGAGCCACTTGGCAAGCTCAGCGTCAAGCTTCTCCACCGTACTGCCTTCGGATAACCGCTGATAGAAATAGCTTCTTCGAGGCGCCGCACGAATGGCCACCTTGAGTAGAGAAGCGTTTGTCAGTACATAAAAGCGGGATAGGGGAGATAGGCGGACGAAAGGAGCCCAAGGTAAGAGGTGGACGAGTTTTTCAGGGGGTTCATACAGTGAATGACGGAATGAGCGCAAAAGGGTAGTGATCCCTTAGAGGTGGTCATCACACGGCGATGGAACAAACCCTCAGGTTAGTCGTTCCGTCACGCCACAAAGTATCGGTAAGGTTGGGAACGAAGAAACTATTATGTACCCTTCGAGAATTGGCATGACCGATGATGGAAGTATGCAGTAAAGAACCCAAGCGTGGAGGGTTCGGCGAACAGGGAATGCCTCGGGGAAGAGCTGAACCACTTACGGATACAACAGAACGCACTATCATCGAGTGGTGCGGCTTCAGAACCTCGTCATACGCCTTCTTGAAGCAGACGTAAAGCTCCAAGGATTCGTCGCCTTGCATCGTCTGCAAGGCTTTACATGTAAGTGACAACCCCCTATCGAGAAAAATAACAGTTGGTCATGAGCAGGAGGACACAGGAGGTTAAAGCTTGGAAACGAAACGACAGGAGAGATGGAGGAGAACACTGAGGATAGGGCGATAAGCCGATCATCAAGTGCGCCGCAAAAAAACTCAAGGCTAACCGGACGGAGCAAGTGAAATGATGAATGGGAGATAAGTGATGGACGTTGGAACCAAAGGTTAACCAAGTGAGAGGAAGAAAATACGAGAAGTGAGGAGGGGAATCCGAAGGGTTTTACGTATCCGCGCCATAAACAAACACAGCTAACCCAAATGCCAAATGTGATTCGTACAACCTACCGCATGAGGAGAACCAAAGAATGAATGGTTTTATTATGGGATCCTTCCTCAAAGTCAGATGCAACAGATTGGACGAGAATTTCCAGCGTGTCAGAGCGATCGGGGCGAGCTTCATATTCACGACGAACACTCTAGAAGGCGGGGTCAAAATCAGCAGGAGCGCCTGCGAGAGGTCGAACGACGCGAACATTGAGGTTGTGCCGAAGGTCTGCTTGCACAAATGAAAATACCGCAGAACCAAAGAGATCTGTCGGACACACGGATAGAAGAGCAGTAAGAGAGATTGAAGTGACCGCGACGTCAAGAATCGACAAATAACAAGCACGAAACCAGGGGTATCGATCAAAGGAAGCACGATGAACAAAAGAGGCTTGTAGAAAGACTCTATCTCCTCGGCTGAAGGCGAAAATTGAATAATGGAATGAGGCGTACCAAACATTTGCAATAGCCCTTCCGATGCTTCCAAGAATGACCTTGAGTCTATCCCAGTAGGTGTAATCGGTACGTCTGCAAAAGACTGTTGACGACGCCACGGTGTTTTCAAAAGTAGCGAGCAAAAGATGTACGTTAGGGAAGATAAGGGTTGAAGCAGGACGATAGACGGTGAGATCATTGGATGGCGGGACGATACGGGGCATCCTACTCACCTTGACCGTCTCGAAATGAGGTGTCGCGCCCATCGTGGTTGAACAAGACTGATAGAGTGTGGCTTAAGTGGAGGGCGGCTTCGGGACGTTTAAGAGAGGAAGAAGGCGAGGGAAAGAAATGTGTAGAAGGCAGACCACTGCCTGACATCCAGGTGTCGTTTAAGGGGTTTGTCGCAGTCGAGCGCAGCATGCCAGATGAGCAGATTCGGCGCACGTGCCACATGACGTCATTCATTGTTCGCGTCTCGCGCCTGAACTGTCGCGTTCTTTGCAATTGGTCCACTTAGTTACTGCATGATGGGCATCTGTAGGATCCTCGAATGGGGCTTTTTCTGCAAGAATCTTGCGGCAGATACTCTGCATTGAATTACCTGACAATCTTGGAAGGCCTACCGCGGCCATCTGGTTGACAATGCCCCTGAACGCCATCCTGTACCGCGCTAATTGTCTGAGCACAAAGGCAGCGACCTAAGTCCCCTTACAAACGAAGCCACAGCTGGATGAACAGTGCGAGGACTCAGGACTCAGCATCGCGAATTCTCACCCTGTTCGTGGCATCGATCCGGAAGCCACAGCAATCGGCACGTCGTTTGGAGTTCTGGCTGCGAGATGATTTCGTCTAATCGTGGGATAGAGTGGCTTGAGACAATCTCCGTTGAACCTCTCTCAAATATTTCGCTACCTCGTGGGTCCGACTCAAGAGGATGACGTTCCCCCATGGCTAAAGTGAGCGACTCGACAATTTGTCGAAATGAGTATCGCCTTATCTGATGAAGCGGAGTTAGCTTTGAAAATAGAGCGAGTCAATCAAGGGGCAACAGACGCACTTCCTTCATATCCCGTCTTGTCAATAACGTCAATAAGCTTACCCATTCCTACTTGTCCAAACCGGGGACACCAGAGACATATGCAAGGCCTGAATGCTGATCAAGGGCTACATTGGCTGATATACTCCGCTGGCAGTATGTCCTGTCGTTGAGTATAAAACCCCGACCAATGCGTTCAAGTCAAGCGCCTTTAATCCTCTGCTTTCCCTCCGTAGGCATACGGCACATATCATATCTACAAACGCCTCCGATTGTTCCGTACCGTATGCTTTGGTAAAACGAAGATTGTCCGCTGGATCTGCCAAATCGAATCACCTCAGTATGCGCCTGGCCTTTGACCACTGCATATCGCGAAAGAAACGTACACACCTTGAAGAAGTGTCTCCCACTGTACTGGCTGGAGAGTAACCGCTGTGGTCTTAACTTGTATCGACATAAAATCAACCTCAGGAGATGCTAGTAGCAGTACCTGGAGATGCCTGCATCTGAAACGGTTTGACCGCTCGAGGGAATCTGAGCGGCGCTAACGAAGTCTCGCTCACACAGAGTTTAAGGAACTTGATGGCGTGGCTGAACTTTAAGGACGAAATGTGCCTTGCGCTAGCATTCAGAAACAGAGCGTTGCAACAGGAAACGGTACAAGTCAAGATATCGGACTACCGAGACTCACATCCGGCGTCTCACCAGCATCATCCCGAGGATTCGGCCTCCTCAAACCTTGTTATCCATTTGTTCGTGCACCCAGAACCAAGCTAGAATCAGGTATTCCTACTAATTGTTCATACAAGCTACCATATATACTGTCCTTATTGATTGCAGGCTTCATACTCCGTGATCTCGCTGGCAAAGGCCTCGTTGATTTGCGACTCCAGATTCTGCGACGGGCCTGACCTATGTCTCAGTCTCAAGTTGTTGTACCTTACATTGGTAGAGCACGACGCGCAGTTGAGATTTCCATTGATTGAATAGTAACTGCAAGAAGTGCAGATCAGATAGCTCCCGTCCAAAGACGTCACGGTCTTGGAAGGCCTCCCTTGGTCAGAGGAGGTCGACAATCCCCCGCCGCACCAAACAGCGTTGCGGTCGTCTAGACCCATTGTTCGACTGCAATTATAGCACTTGTGGTCTTCTTCGAGGAACGTTCCGCTACAATGTGGGCAGCCGACCGACCGCAGAGTGATGTACTCCTCGACTCGGCCGAGGCCCTGGTCACGTATCCAGAGTACTCTGAAGGCGGTCCTCAACCCTAATCGGGATTCAAGGTCGTCTGCTGAGCGCATTGGGCTCTCCGACGCAATTTCTTTGAGACCTTCTCGCAACCATTTGGCCACCTTGTGATCTCGGGCAAGAACGACTTTTTCAAACGCGTCAAGCGACATTGAAGATAGCTTGTCGATGGCGTGTTGTCTTATCTGGGCGTTTCTGAGCCCCAGAAAACTTGAGTGGATGATTAACGACACACCTTCTTCATTTCCCATCTCGTAGCTAGGCTCAACACCCCGACCCAGCCTTCCTTGGGCAAGTTGAAGGCACCAGAAATCAGATCTTCGGGACTTCGAAGACGATAGCAACCGTCAATGACTGACTGTATTCTGGGGAGTGAGTTAACTCACGTCGGATACAACACTTTGACCAAGGCATTAAAATCGGCTGCTCTATATCCCTCGAGCGTGATAGGATGACCTCGATCTTGTCCTTCGGCAGTCTGCTCGTCTCCAGATGGCAGATGGAACATGTCGGCAAAGACCTCTGAGTGTTCCGTGAACCTATGCCTAGGTACGTGAAAGACCGTTTCCTCGACCTGTCGGAATGAACCCAATTAAGATGCACCCACGCCCGTCGAGCCCATGAGCGTAAAAAACGCACCCTAAAGAAGACTGTCTCCCAATCGGTGGGCTGGAGAGGAGCCGCTGGAACCTGCTCTCCTGTGGTACTGGCAGACATGGTCATTTCAAGAGGTGGTAGTAGTGGATCAAGGAGCAAGATCAACATCGATCGATAATGGTTTACATCACGTCACGAGGAATGCATATACTAATCGGATCGGCACTACTGGAACGCTGGGCGCTTAACGAACCTCGGAGGATGTAAGAAACGTTGATTGAGTGTCCGAGTACATTCAGACTGATGCATGGAAAGAGATCCCGGCGGTTCTATAGATAGTCTATAAACGATGAACAGTCAAAACTTGGATTGTAATCCTAGAACTCGGACCACTGCGGTCTATCCCGCGACTCGTACTATGCAATCTCATCTGCAAACGTTTCCTGGATACCTGCCTCCATCATATCAGCTGGCGTGATATGGGGAGGTTGAGAAATTCTGTATAATTGGGGGAATGAACATGAGTTGCAGCTCTGTTAAGCTATGGTGAGAGGGCACTCACCGCAATGCTCGCCAATCGATTATCGAATATTCATCGTCACTCTCATCCTACCGCATGGCTTGACTCCCTGCCAAATGAGACAGCCAATCCAGCAATGAAACAGACGGCGTCACTATCGTTCACCGATATGATTCGACAGCAGCCGTTACACTTTCGATCCTGCTTGAACTCCATGGCAGCCCACAAGGTTAGCATCCCCTATTGACCTGATTTATTATGCCTAATTACCTAATCGTCGACCGACCGGAGCTCCGCAATCTCATTCTGAAATACATCCTGTATATGAGACGACACACGTTGTGGCTCTCCATCCGATGAGCCGATCAGAAATTTCTCGTGGTGCACACTCGCGCGACATGAAGGACAGGTAAATGTTTTGCGAGCCACGGGGCAATGTGTATTTCGAGACCCGCAACTGAGCCTGGAAAGAGTCACCGTAACGTACGGTGGCTTTTTCTCCTCCGGCGGCAGATACTTTACCATAAGCTGTGTATCTTTGTCCACGAAGATTTCGCCAGGCCGGTGTGGGGAAAAGATGTGTGAACAACCGTCGCACTTCGTGGGCTCCGTGAACATTGAAGAGTAGCACTCGTTGCACTTGAGAGAGCTCAGCGTCAGCGGTAGCATCTCCCCATCAGGGCGCATTGCACTCTGATCGCGAATCCAGAGAAGGCGAAATCCGGTTTCAACCCCGAGTTGGAGTAGTTCTTCCATTTTAGGACATTTTTGAGCCATTACGATGGCTTTCACACCTTCTTCGAACCATGTACGAACGCTGTGCGCCCGGGATAGCTTGATCTTTTCGATTGGGCTCAGGTCCACGCTTGAAAGTTTGGAAATGGCGTGTTTCCGGATCTGATACGTGAAAGGGTGAGTATGGTAGAAGATACAAATTCTGAACCCTGAGGAGATCAGATGCACACCTTTTTCATGCCCCACCTTGTCGAAAGGTTCAACACCCCGACCCACTCCTCCTTCGTTAAATCAAACGCGTTGCCAAGGATAGCGTCATCTGGCCTACATTCAGAGCTCGTCAATTGAACCGCGCGGTCGTAAAAGCGGAGACTGAAGATGGTGAAAGAGCTTAAACGTACGCGGGGTACAGGATTTTTAACAACGCCTTGAAGTCTTTCTCTTTATATCCTTCCAGTGCGATTGGATGTCCATCACTTCTACCTTCGACACCATGATCTACCGCCGTTGGAAGAAGAAACATCCCCTCAAACACCTCCGAAGATTTGATGAATCCATGCATAGGGACGCGAAAGATCGTGTCTTCGACCTGTTTCCGCCACACATCATTCGAGCCAGGCGCTTCTTGTCGTAATGGATAGTTTCCCACCTTGAAGGTCACTATGTCCCAGTAGAAGTCAACGTCTCTTTTGAGAGGCATCGTCAATGATGTACTGGTCCTGTTATTCTAGGATGTGGGAGATGATGGTGGCTACGATTAAAGATTAACATCCATTGATCGACGGAAACAGCGTGGGCTGCTTCGTGGTGGCGTCTCGGTATACCGTGAGCACGTGACGAAAACGCGGTCTCCATCGTCCAGTTCTGGATTGAAACGACACCAGCGTAAGGAATACAATAATTGGAAATGAAATGAACTCAAGGAGATGAACAGTGAGCAGGACGAAGAGCTGAAGACGTTCATTCGGCACCTAAAAACCACCTTCCCCAGATCCTGCAGGCGCTTAATCCTGAGGAAGTGGAGGGGAAAGGCGCGCGGCCCCAGAATATTCGCAGAGCCATGCGCTTTCCTCCTGTGTTCATCTAGAAGGAGTGTACTGCTGTCGAGTACCTGAAGGGTGATGTCGAGCTCCCTGAGGTTGGCAAGCGACTCTGGGTTTATTCCGATATCAATCACCCCGTCTGGCACCTCCCAGATTCGGGTCCAAGGCTCTACGCGTTGACAGTCAAGACTCCTTGATGGCCAAGACTCATTTCGCTACTGGAAAGTGTAGGTGGATTTCTCGACATATCTTGCAGTGGGATTTCCTGAGATGAAATTTGCAAAATCAGTCGTTTCGTGTTTTTTCTTTCTACTTTTAATCGCGGACGGAAAGACTCCAGGGGGTAGGTAGTAGTAACGACACAAGGTCCCAATAAGAAACGGCCGATTTCAATTCCTACTCCGCCGACTCCGAACTGGTGTGCAGGACAGGTCTCCGGGATGGTCTTATGAAACCGTCGTTGAGAGACAGCATCTCGTTGAGCCTAGAAGATCTTGACAGTGCTGAACACTAGCTAAGGCGAGGTGTTCAGCGATTGCAGGAATTTCGTTCGAGAAAAGGGGTGCCGCCGCATGGCGTGTGCCACAGGAATTGGAATAAGATCAGGTGAGCCACAAGAAATCTGATAAGATATCATCCAACCAGGGCGCGATGATTTCAAATTGAAGGTACAAGGAGTACCGCCTTTTGCTGGGTCAAAGTTAGAACACAAAGAGAAGGACATCTTTCTGGCCTGATGGTGGTCAGACAGAATTTAGAATGATATCCGCAGAAGGCACGGTATTCGTATTCCCGGATGTTGCCCCAATCCCATGCAAACCGTACCCAAATCAGGGCGTCTGACTCTGCTTTGCCTCACACGATGTAAGACTATCAGGCCACTGGCGTGTGTACCTGAGTGGACTTGTGAAGTAGAGGTAGATAGATGAGAACAAGCGTCAAACTGTCAAACATACATTGACTCTTCAGCCTTCTATGGGCGGTCGTGGGGGTGTATGGGGGTGCTCGCTGAGCTCGGCGAGCCAGAATGTTTTGATTGTAACGAGGGGAAGTCGCTGGGGTCTAAAGTAAACCCATGGTCTAACTTCGAAATGGATCATGATTAGCTGTGATTGAAGTTTTTCAAATGGGTATGCGTAACAGCGTTGATCTCCAAGAACCGAGATGAATATCGTTGTAACGAACGATTGGATTAAGTCAATTTGGAGAGAATAGTGTAGTTTTTCTCCTCCTAGCGAGCCACTCGAACTAACACCGCGTAGAATTAGTTCCATCAAGAAAATCCACGACATAGACCAAAAAAAAACGATCATTCCAATATGCACCTCGGGAATCCTCTCGACATCCCTGCACCACGTACCTCTCTTGACATAAAATAACATTCGACAATCTCGTCGATGAGTCGAAATAGCCCCAGTCCAGCACTCAAGAAGCTCCGGGTAACGACAACATGGCACATGGGAGACAATGACACCCCGCCGAGATCGCTTTGATGCAGACTTCTGATAAGTAGCATACGCCACAGGGCTTCGAAACAGCACATCCCAGTTTTAGCGGAATTTGAACGTCCGACACGGCATGAGCGGAGGCGAGTAGTTCGAGGTGCTCCTCGTGGCCGGTCAAGAGCGTCGGGCTGAGTGAGCATTTCAGAGTGAGTAAGCTCATGTCGTCATCGTCATGTCGGGACTTTGCGGAAACGGCGACCAAGGAAGACCTCTCTTTGCATTGTAAAGGTTACTACAAATCCGGAGCGAAGCGCTCACTGATCAAGCGTCGAAGTAATGACATTGCTTCGGAGTTCTTTGTGGGTCGGTCAGACGACCAAAAGTAGTTGGCGCTGGCTCGGGGGCGGGGGCCAGATGTTTGGGGTGATCAAGTTCATCATCGATAGGCGCTCAAAGGTCGAGCGATTGTTATCACAATCACAGCGTGGAGTCAGGAAGTGATCTTTGGCCCAAGCCTGACTTTTCCGACTGATGCTCCTTCTTGAAGAGATGTCGTTTTCGAGTCCCAGTAAAGGTACACACGGCGCGAAGGGCGCACAGAAGTAGGGGTCACGAGAAGAGGATCTCGTAGACTCGATGATTGAGTCTAGACCCCCAAACGCCTCACTACTGCCGTGACGTCAAGGGTTCGTTCGATTCTTCCTTTCGAATTTCCGTTTGCATCAGTCTATGCGTTGCGACAACTCGCATTGAATTGAAGTTCGCATTCAGTATACGCCGTATGCAGCCTCGAACTTAATTCAAATTCTAACTGACAGTTCGACCATATATGAAATCAAAGAGCCACGATTGGCCAGATGAGGTCTGCCTCGTTTCAATGCCCTTGAACCTGGGATTTCTGGAAGTGCGGCGGAGTGGTCGTGGCCGTCAGGGTCATGATATGAGAAGAGGCTCTCACACGTACAGATGAGGTAGATAGGCTCAAACCGGAGACAAATGAAGGATGTGGCCCAGGAATTCGACCAGAATATCATGGTGCGGCGTGCCGCCGCATGGAGTGATTTACATACACGTAAATCTGTTTCAAGGTAATTAGTTGACTCTAACGATCTGGCAATGATCGTCGTTCCTAGACCAGAGACCTTCGTCCTATCGACGGACTTGTGGACAGTCTCCTGTACAATCTTTCTTGCGCCGCTGAATCTCGCAGATGGCCTGAGAACAGCCTCCAAGCGCCAAAGGGACGGTCTGGCTCTGTCATCCGATTTTCCCAGCCCCATATTCGACAGAACAAAAAAGAGCGCTGGATCAGAGTGAGCGCTCATATCTACGTACGGCGAGCAGGTGTAGATATATTTACGTTTTTGGTCCCTAACACCCCTCTCGTATTTCGAGAATTAGAGCTACCGGTCGTCCTTTTAGCTTGTGCAGGGGAGCACCTGTTCATAATTCACCAAATGCTACTATTTATTGCGCAAAATGACATGTGCAGTGACATCTGGGCGCGCTCCGCGCTCGTCCCTCACACCGTGATGAAGAGGGTGAACGGTAACTCACTGAGTTCTACAAACCAAGAAAGCCTGACTGGCGCTCCACCCCTCGAAGACATCGGGGAATTTCTGGAAACGTTCCTGAATGGGGCCTTTCGGCGTAATTGCCTACCTACCTGCCTATCATGACGGACCGCTTGTCGAGACTAGAGCGTGACTTGTTAACCACATATTCCGCGCGGAGAGAGAGTCCAATTCAAAGGGATGAAGTGAGATCAGATTCCGACTCGGGCTCGCACCAACGGCGAGTCTCTACTCGAGTGTTTCGTGAAAATGGATATTGAGATGGGCTCAGTCAACACTTCGTCCGTTGCTCGATTTCCGGCGCATCGAGTGGGACAATCTGTACAATATTATCGACTTCTACACTTCGTGGATCGTGCCAAACCCAGCACTTTGGCCACGACCGTATCTATACATTCATTCACGTCCTGATCCAAAACTATTCGGCTCGTGCTCTAGCGCGTACGCACCTATCGTTAGATCTTTGGATGAACGCCGCGTTTTGTTGGCCTGCGGGAGTAGCACATAATGAAGTCATGTCGCATCCGTTGTCTCCGGCACAAAAACCAGCGAACCAGCGGCGTTGTATGGTTGTATTCCGCTATCACAACGTTGGTGCAGCCACGCACCTCGACTAACACAGAGTCCCCCTATCTCTGAGCAGATGAAACATGTAAATTTTTAAGCCATAGTGTATCAATCCCATATCCGAATAACTTGAATGTCGAAGGAGAACGAAACCGGTCATCTCAGCCCAGCTATACGTTAGGTCTACGAGACCAGTGAATATGACTACATATGTATCAACCCAGCGTGCATACGAGCACGAGTCTGAGTCGGCAAAAACGTAAAAATAGCCAATCATAGTACCGGCATGCATACCGTCAGGCGTCTATACTTAGTATACTTGCAGGCAAAGAGGTTCCTTATTTCGCCCAACGGAACCAAAATTATTTTTAGGCTCAACCTCCACAAATAGTGAAGAAGTGGATGAATTTCGGTCCTTTGGGATTTGCGAGTGGGGTTTAACATCAACGGAGAACCAAGGTAGGAAAGACGGGGTTGGGGGTTCTCGGTAGTTTTGCGTCTTGTGAGGGTGTAGTGTAGTAGGTAGTACTAACTACTACTAGTGACCTCTACTTGCATGCGCCACAAGTAATATGTACATATGGATGGACGTTCGAGCCGTGAGCCCGTCAAGCAGTGCGTTTCGGCAGCCCCTTCCTACTACTATGTCGTACTATCGTGACGAGAGCGCCATCTATGTATGTGATAGTTGAGATCGGCAAGCTGATTGCCTGGCCGGCTCAACGTGATAGCGATGATGGGAGAAGGCGACGCAAGGAACGAAGCCAGGGAAGTACTCGTTCTCAGTCAGCCTTCGACTTCGATTTCGTTTGATGACAGGTACGTAGCCTGGAGGCAGTCACGGGGCTCCTCGCGGGAGGGCAGAACTCACTTTTCCAAAGGCAATTGAATACCTGAAAATTGGCGAACGACAAGGGTGCGTTTCAAAGTCACCCTAATACGAGCTAGGGACAGGAAAGGGCAAGGCGTTCCGACTCGGCATTTCTACGAGGTTGGTGACATCATCTGTCACGCTCCCACATCGTGAGTAGCGTTGTTGCTTTGTAAGTCAGCCAATATCTTTCTCCCGAATCACCCTCACAGCGGAAGACAATAGGAAATGATATGATGGTATATGACTCGGATTCGGGTTTGTGCCTTCTGCATATCATCCGGATTGAAATTTTCGTTCGGTAGGGCAGCTGTTTGACGCCAACACATCAAAATCAAAAACGCCGTTCGCTGTTCGCCGCTCGGCGAATATGAAGTTGCGAGGAGTTATGTCGCAGCTCGCAAACGAATGGAATGAGCAATTTTGCCTCACAGACGGAACACTACAGCAGCCAAGTCGAGCGAATGCCATGTGCACGACTTGTGCTTCTCGGTCCGAGTGTCGGTGTTGTGGCGGAACTCGACAACTCCG
>SDEE01001162.1:0-11860 GCA_004126415.1 Candolleomyces aberdarensis | reverse complement strand
AGTCTCCTCTATGGCCCACGAAGGAAGAAATCGAGAAGCTCGTGGCGGCAGCTTCGGGACAGTTTGTCTATGCTGCAACGGTGGTCAAATACGTATCAGAGCGGCGCGGCTCCCCCGTGGATAGACTCAGGGCAATCATCGACTGGACGCCCGAAGGTGGTCAACAAACTCGTCCATTGGAACTCTTCGATATCCTTTACAGGAACATTCTTTCCACAGCAAAGGAATTGTACGAGGCAGTTGACACCAATCGAGGACGAGATTTCCTTCTACTTGTTCGGGCACACCAGATGAATTCTGACCACCGTATTGGGGGCACCAAAGATAGCACTCACAGTTTCGACGAAATCATCAGCCTCGAGGAGGGAGGTCATCAGGTTCTTTTTTCCGACCTGCACTCACTCGTCTTTGTTCGTCAACGCCCAAGAAGTACCGAGGTGTGGGAGGAAATACAGTTCTATCACCTGTCGTTCTCCGAATTTTTAGACAGCGAGTTTCGTGCTCAGCACTTATTTGTCCCGGAAACGCAGGTTCGCCAGTACGTGATAGAGTCTTGTCTCCAGAAGTTACTTCAACAGGAAGATTTCTTGAAGGACTGTGAGTCACTGTGATCCATCCTCATCAAGTCACTGACATCCTTTGTCGGTTAGGGAGCTTTGATAACATCACCGAGACACTGTTTCGCTACTCTGGCGACGAAACCACATATCTCGACAATCTTCGACTTCTCGATTTCACCCGCAATAACGGATGGGGAAGAATTGATGAAAGACTCCCATCCCACGTTGAGATAGATCGGTTCAATCGCTGGGATGAGTTGAAGGACTTTACATTCAATGCTATCCGACGCCTCAATGTATGATCATCTCTTTTCATTGGGATATCGAACTAATTTATGTTTTTTCTCTAGGATGATCTCCAAGAGCACGAGTTGGCAGATATTGTAAAATCGTTTTCTGATAAGTGGAAGGAAAGATATGAAGAATATGCCTTCACAGAGGAGGGGGAGCAGGAGCAGGAGCAGGAGGAGCAGGAGGAGGACTCGGGTTCTTTCCTTTCTTCCTAGTCCACACCAAGATGTGGGGAACTACGATCAGCTATGGCCTCACGACGCAAATCCAAACCTCGCCAAGTACCTATCCGCTCTCTTCCGTCGCGCTATCCCCTATCGTTCTGTTGTTAGATCATTATCCTATTACAGATCAAGGGCCCGAGGATACAAGTACAGGATAGTTTGATAGGCTTCCGAAAACTACAACAAAATGTTATGATATGCCAACAGTACAATGATATTATCGATTACCTGAGATGTGCATGTATTTGAGAGCGGAGATTCAACAAATAAAGATACAACTGCTCGAATCGAAAGCGGGTGACGAGCTGCGGTAGGGGAAGATAAAGTGAATGAAAGGGGTCCTAAACATCATAAGTTGTGTATCTTAACTCTAAATGGGTCGTCTCCAACCGGGACTGGCCCGTCGTCGGCGGAAGATGAGTATGTGTGCCCGCACGATCAAGGTGTCAATTCTTCAATAGAATCAAGACTAAAGACACGGGGCATGAATATCTCCTCAAACGCGGCTATCCAAGGTCGATCAGCACCTGGTGATCCCAACTGCCTCCGTCGAACCCAGGTGCATTGAGATCTTGCACAAATCGATGCTAGACGCAAAATAACCATCACCATGCAGTGTCAGTTCAATGGTCCCTGCACGTACCAAGAAAGGATAACGTACCGAATTCCGGGCATACCCCGACATCTGCGTCCTATCCACAAGGTCCAGCTTCAAGCTCTGAAGGTAGGGCAACGCGTCGATCCACATCTCCAGACTCCTTAGGGGCGTCGGCATACGTTGCGCCACTCCCCCNAGTAGTTGAGAACGCCTGCAAGACAGTACAAACTTCGGGCAAATCCAACGCCCCGTTCATCAACGTGATAGACTCGCGGGTGGTCGAGTGAGCAGCAAGKRAATCGGAGACGACGCGGAGAGGGSCTTTGCGAGMCMTCAACCCCATCGCCACATRCTGGAGTTCCGGAAGCCTACCACTRCCACCGCCAACARTCTGAGCCCGAACGGAGGGAAGGATTGTTTGGATCCAGTTATCCATTCGGGAGCAACGCGTTCGGATTGCTCGGCACAGCGCGTGGTCTTTAGGGATAGTGGCTCCAGCGTCGCAGCGTGATTMTGGATAAACCAGYTGRATGCTTGTGGGTTCAAGAAGAGTTGGGCTCCGTTGAAGRGGATGRTGAGGGCTATAGCGCAGAGGTGGGGGAMGATGCCTGGGAATTYGAAGAACCGGGAGAGCTCCAAGTGCACGGGGCTCAGTGTCGTTCGGACCGACTTCGAGGTCAAGGTGTCCTTGACCAAGAACCCGTCGAGGTGGATGTCGATCTCCCGTCGGGTTAGGTTACCGGAGCTGAGACAGATGTGGGGGAGCTTGACGGTGACGAAGGAGTTGAGCAAGTCGAGCGGGACGTGGATAGAGAGTTGCCGTGCCAGCTCTGTAATGCCGGTTGCAGAAACGGGAGGAACAACCTGGCGTGGTAGTTCTGCGACTCGTCCCATTCGACCGTGTACTCTCTGACGTTGGTGAGAGTGGAGATGAGGGTGCTGATGCGGTTGAGAGCCCTCTCCATGCGCTCCCCAAACCGTCCATTTGCTTGCCTGGGACCGTATATGTTCCGGGTGGAAGAGCATGGCTACGCTATTGAGCGCATTCTCTGTTTCGGCTCTGGTATGTATCCGTTTTCGGCTTTACGAACCACGGCTTGACGTGGACGCATTTCACGACGTCCGCAATCCAATGACTGTCCTTATTTCACGTGCATTAGATCGAACGAAACGATAAGAACATTATAACTCACCGAACGTGGGCCCACAGACAATTTGACTCCTTATCAGCCCTCGTAAAGACAACCCGCTTGCATTTCTCCTTGACAGAAGACCGGATGGACAGTGAAGGTACTCTGTAACGTTTCTGGAGATAGAAGCGAGCAGAACGTCTTCTTTTATGCGGCGGCAACCGTGGCGTGTGTCAGAGGAGGATGGGGGAGGAGAGCAAGATGCAGAGCAAATTGGCCTCGTGTTCTTACAGAGTCCAGTCCAGGTCGAAGAGCGCGTTCCCCGTTTGGCTCTGGTACGTGTGCGGCTTGATGTGGACGCCTTTCACCAGACCCGCAAGTTCATGAAATTCCCTGTGGAGCTGTTATCAAAACATTCGGAATGGCTGTGAGCATTGCCACTCACCGAACACGACCCCACAGACGCTTTGATTCCTTGTAACCCCTCGTCAAGTCGGCCCTCTTGTATTTCTCCTAACTGGATGGACAGAGCTCCTCGTTTTGGCTGCGGCATCTGGGTAGGACGAAGGTGGATATAGCGCCAAGCACTTGAGCAGGGATCCTGCAGACGACGGAGAGCGTTTTCGGCGCAGGGTTTGCATTCTTCAAGTTGGGGTTGCAAATTGGACTCGGAGGAGATGGGTTCTTTCAGTTGATCGGCTTCCTCTAGAACCTTTTGGGAGACGGTGAGCTACCACGCCTGAGCGTGAAATCACGGTGGTAGTCGTTTAGAAACCGGCGTGAGCCATTCCTGCCGATTCTCACACGCCTTTCGCCGGGCTTTCAACTTTGATCAATCGCAATCTTGACCGAGGAGCTTCGACTCGTGTAAGTACTGCATCGCTGCACCATATCTATTTGAACCCAGTCTATCTGATTGTCAACGCCCGCATCCATCCTCGAGCAAAATAACAGCTATCAATACTGACGTCCAGATTCATTGTGTTGACACTTCCACACGTTCGCCAAACGGTTCCCCCTGATTCCTAGAGAGTTCATGCTACTTGCAAAGATAGATGAAAACCAGTCCAGACTCATCTTTAGTAACGCCGCATGTTCGCCTCAACTTTCAGCTTCATACGCATCATTCTATTCAGCTGCGATTACTTGACGGTTAATGATTCATTTCAGCATAATTCTACCATGATTCCATCTATGCTTTGACCTTTTCTGCCCGATGCACTGGCGATACACCTAATCTCCGTGAATCCTTATCGATACGTAATAAGCGAAGATAGCAGGGCACCATGTGCAAACTCGAAAATGCTGATGAAAATGCCGACCAAGAATCGACCGTACTGGTCAAATAAAGCAGCACCAGGACTGTGGAATCAAGACCGAGCATAGAGAAAACAGGAGGTCCATCTAGTTGGATATAAGTAGAAGATGAGCACTCTCGAGGCAACATCAACATTTCTACTCAGCGATACCCAGCCCGTGAGTAGATGCCCGCATAACCTGAATCAAAGAACTCGATAGATCTAAGGATCGACAATCAAGGATGGCAGGCGTGGGCAAAGGCGCAACTAGTAGATTTGGTGTGAATGTGTTTCACCATGCCCGCAACCCACTGATTCTCCCTATTCAATGTTCATTAGATCGGATGAAAGGGACAAAAACATCGTAACTCACTGAGCATGACCCCACAAAAGGTTTAGCTCCTTATAGCCTCTCGTCAAGTTGCCCTCTCTTTATCATTTTGGCCCTGTTCCAACGCTCATACAAGACCGCGGAAGACGAAGACGATTTAGAGCGAAGCACTGCAGCGGAGATCCTGTAGACAGCAGAGAGCGTTTTGAAGCAAATGTTCGCATTCTTCAAGCTGGGTCTGCAGAGACTTAGAGGACAGTTTCCATAGGCTTGGTCTTGAGGCTTGAAGTTCAGGAGCTTCGAGAGGAGACGATGCTTGAGCGTGAAATCATGGCGATGGTTGGTTGGAAGAAAAGACGCGAATTACGCCACCTTGCCGATTCTCACACGGCTCGTCCCCGGCTACATCGACAAAACCGGCTTCTAATTATGCATACGGTCCACGACCAGCCCCTCTCCTTTACTGCTGAAATTTAGACGAACTCTAGCCTGAGCTCTCTCGCTCTCTCTTCTTCGCACTCCCTCGCGATTTGACGCCTCATCTTGATCCAGCGACATTTCGCTCGATGGTAATTGACGATCGCTGTAGTTTTGCAGGCATAGATACAATAAACCGTGAGTCCTTTTTGCCACAGTCAACGAGAATGTGGTGCACTAGATTGTCTTCAAAGGCTGCTATCCAGAAGCGGCGTGATCAAATGCCAGAGAGAGCAGTCTGCTATCCGAACCACTGGCAGCTTGCAGCACTCGCCGGATCGTGTTTACTACTAACCTCCCCAGCAAGCTTCAAAATTACCCCAGCCTCTGCCCAGCACCCCTCACATAATTCGCGACGCCACCGCTGCTCCCGCCTGCGCTTTTATCACCACTCACAGAAATAGGGGATCCCAATATGTTCGCTCCTCCCTCAACTTGCTTTCAACAGCCCGACGCTGCTCGAGACCACTGCTAGCAGAAGTAGTCGCCAAAGCCCAAAGACCTAGGAACCACAACTTCTCCAACCTTCGCATTCAGCCTACCAGAACTCAGACACAAACTCAACAACGAGGCTAGAATCGAATTCAAAGTCAGGCTAGCCAACTGTAGAGTCGACGATCCTCTATGAATCACAAGCCTCTTACTCCCTTTCATTGTCGCACCACTTGAGGAGGATGAGAAGGAAGAGCCCCCGGCAAGGTTCCCATTAACACAAACCGACGCTCTGTGCTCGTGAAGGCTCGTTTTCCGTTGAGTTGCGTTTGATGCCATCCCTGCCGTCGGCCCTGCTATCGTAACCGTCGCCGCTGAGGAAATACTACTCCTCACAGGAATCTAATTCGGCGAAGTCAAAGTCTGCATCACAGGTCTCTCCTTCGCGGTAACCCTATCAGTACCTCCTCACCGACGACAATTGAACCAACGATGCTTGGCTCCTCAACATTGAACATCCTCAGCTTCATACCCAGAGTCGCCGTCAAAGTTCCACTCAAACTGGTCGAACACAACGTCGAACTTGCAGGACTCGGATGAAGACGCCGAACAGACGAACCCAGGAGTCTCAGGAGGAACCGGGCTGCTACCGCAGGCTGCGAAGTAGGAGGACTCAGCGGCACCGAACCATTGAGCTGGACGGGAGAGATAGATCGAAGCAGAACCATCGATCTCACAGGAACCTCTGACACAGCGACCTGATCAACCGGCTGTATCGATAATACCGGGACAACGGCGGCACCAGCTCCTGCTCAAAACCCTACGAATTCNTCCTCGACCGCAAATTTGCCAACGACGCAGGCCTCTTCAAGCTTCTAGCAGGCATATGTGGGGGTGCCAGCCTCGGAGATGTCGCAATCGTCATATCAATCCCGGAAGCCGACCTGCGGGGGGGGGAACGAGGAGCTCGGTCCAATCTGTTATTGTATATGTATTCTTGGTGAGACTAAATTCAGCAGCGCCGCATCCCTAAGCAGTTGATCGCAACCAGGCTAATACTCGACTGGTGATTCGTCCTACTCTTGCTGGCATTCTCAAACTTCATCGTCCTCTTCTTTACCACATATAAACTCCCGCAGTCCCCAACAACGGTGCCGCGCTGACTGCCGACTTGCCAGTCGCGGACTTGGTTTCCATATCCTCTCCAGTCGCAGACGTGCTACTGCTATTCGAACTTAGCCAACGCTTCCGACATAGAAGACAGCTCCGTCCAGATCCAAATGATGGATGTCCACGTCTTAAACCGGTTGAGAGCCGCAGGATTTTGTTGATTTCGTCATCCTCGTCGCGCTGATACTCTGTCTGCTCACTGCCATCCCCTTGTTTCTCCTTCTGGGCGGTGTGGGTTCTGAGGAGAGTTGACCCCGTCCAATTTGTTCAGGATCAAACGATGGACATAGACCTCCCGAACCAGTCGAGAGCAGCACGATTTCGTCATCCTCGTCGTTGCGCTGATCCTTTCTTGACTCGCTGTTGCCACCTTCCTTCTCCTTCTCCTTTTACTTGAACGTCCACAATCCGAAGGTCTGAGGAGCAGTCAAGGCGGATCTACCAGAATTGGAGCTGGTGAGAATTGCCGAAAAAGATGAAGCTGACTGACAGGGACTGATTGACAGGTGCGTAGGCTGTTCTGAGGACAAAAGAGAAGATGACAAGACGGGTTCCTCTCCACAGGAGCAGGAACGATGCTGATGAAGCCAAACCTACAATCTCCCGAAGCGTAAGTTCTCGAGAGTCGAACATGACATTTATCTAATACAATCCAGTCAGCAAGATAATTGCATGGAGTGGCGGAACATGCGATAGCTTACTATAAAAAGAGATGACATGCACGCCCTGAGCCATTCTTCCGATTCTCACACGCCTTGCCGGACTCGGAATTTGAGGTCGGCGTCTAAATACGCGCCAGCTGCAAGAGTGGTCCGAGCGCAGGAGTGCTGTCCGATTATTGCCTCATGTCGGGTGCTGTGTTGGGGTCCAACCTCTTCTCTCTTCCAGCCTTCATCTCCGTGATCACCTGTATGTCCTGGAATCCCAAGAAAAGAGGCGTCGAGTCCGTCGTTGATAGTGGCGCTCCGCTCTCCTCCTCCAAACGGCTTTGCGGAGATAAGCAACCGATCGCTCATGATCTACCGACAGCCGAGCGCTCCCCAGACAATGTGAGTCCCTCAACGCTGATGGAAAAGCCTGAGGGATTGACAGTGGCCAAGGCGACCCTAGTCAGCGCACCTGAGGCTCCGACACCTTCCTTTGCCGACGTGGGCCCGTCCACTGCAGCAACCCACAGACGCACACCACCCATAGAGCACACCGCAACTGTGTCGGTGTTCCCGCATGCGCAGAACTTCAGGGTCAATAGAATGCACGTAGATTCGTCCCAGCATGTCTATAATACTCAGGTGACCCGGATGAATGGTATGTGGAGATCTTTTCACTCGGCGACAGACTGAACAGTGACCTTGATAGGTTGGGATAAGCTGTTAGATAACATAGCTTCCAATGCTCTCCACGACTCGAGTGCACGATTTGATGCACCAAAGTGCGATGAAGACACTCATGTTGAAATTACCAAGGAACTCGTGGATTGGATTCAGGATCGTGAAGGCCCCAAACGTTTGCTCTGTATGACCGGCGCGGCAGGAGCAGGGAAATCAGCGTTACAGCAGACGATTGCTGAAGAATGCTCAGATTCCAACACCCTTGGTTCGGCATTCTTCTTCTCCGCAGCAGACCCCACTCGAAACAATTTGTCTTGCATTGTACCGACTATCGCTTGCCAGTTAGGTCTACACAATCCTGCCCTCCGTGATGCCATTGGAAAGGCTGTTGAGGACAACCCACTGATCTTCAAGAAACGCCTTGGAACTCAGATGGAAAGCCTCATAGTCACCCCCTTCCAGCGCGTCTGTGAAAGCGGGCGCCTGGATAGCAGTACCTTCCCCCACGCCATCCTGATTGACGGCCTCGATGAGTGCTCCGGGGAAGACAACCAAGAAGAGCTATTATCGACCGTCAAACATTGTCTTCTCGATAAAGATCTCCCATTCCGCATATTCATCACCAGCAGACCAGAATGGGCCATTCGCACTGCGCTGGACAACGAACCAGAAGGCTACCTCTACCAACCAGCATACCACATCAAGCTCAGCGACATGTACGATGCCACGGGTGATATTCGCCATTATCTGTGGACTAGACTTCGTGGGATCGGAAGCCGCAGCCGCGACCGCCGAGCGCAGTCTCATCTATGGCCCACGAAGGGAGACATCGAGAAGCTCGTAGCGGCAGCTTCGGGACAGTTTGTTTACGCTGCGACGGTGGTCAAATATGTATCAGAGCGGCGCGGCTCCCCAGTGGATAGACTCAGGGCAATCGTTAACTGGACTCCCAAAAATGGTCAACAAACTCAGCCATTGAACTTCTCGATATCCTTTACAGGAACATTCTTTCCACCGCGAAGGAGTTGTACGAGGCTGTTGACACCAATCGGGGACGAGATTTTCTTCTACTTCTCCGGGCACACCAGATGAATTCTGACATGCGCACAGGGGTCCAATTTGGCACTCGCGGTTTCGATGAAATCATCGGCCTTGAAGGGGGAGGTCATGAAGTCCTTTTTTCCGACCTGCACTCACTCGTCTTCGTTCGTCAAAGTCCAGGATGGACCTTTGCACGGGAGGAGATGAAGTTCTACCACCTGTCGTTCTCTGAGTTTTTGAACAGTGAGTTTCGCGCTCAGCACTTATTTGTTTCGGAAAGGCGGGTTCGCCAGTATGTGGTAGAGACTTGTCTTCAGAAGTTACTTCAGTATGAAGCTGTCTTGGATGAACGTGAGTCACCGAGATCCATCTTGACCAAGTCTCTGACATCTCTTTTTCGATCAGGGAGCTTTGAGTGGACCATAGATACACTGGTTTGCTACTCTGGCAACCAAACCACATCTGTCGACGATCTTCGACTTATCGATTTCACCCGCAATAACGGATGGGGAAGAATTGACGAAAGACTCTCATCCAACGCGTTGAGACGTCACTTCGATCCTGATGACTGGCATCGCTTGGCGCGCTTTACATTTGATACTATCAAACACCTCAATGTATGAACATCTCTTTTCATCGGAATATTGAACTTATTCTGTTTCCTCTCCAGAATGAACTCCATGAGCGCGAGTTGGCAGATATTGTGAAATCGTATTTTGATAAATGGAAGGAAAGACATAAGAAAGATGGCTTCACGGAGAAGAAACCATCAGTTGATTTCCAGTCCGCACCAGGATGTGGGGAACTACAAAAAGCCATGGTCTCACGACGCAAATTCAAACCTCAGTGATCATGAATGCCTATCCGCTCTCTTCTGTCGCTCTACACTCCATCGTTCTGTTATTACACCATTATCCTATTACAGATTAAAGAATAGAGGATACAGGTACAGGACAGTTTAGTAGACTTGGAACGCTTGAGCGTGAAATCATGGTGACGGCAAAGGGTTTGGGTGCTTGGAAGGAAGGAATGCCATGACATTGTGAGACTTCTTGCCAATTCTCACAGGAGTAGGAGAGCGTCTTCTAAATAGGCTGGCCGAATTTTGTCTTCATCCTGGTATATCCTCCATGTCCAACCAACGCGGCCTCCACTTTTGCTGGCTTTATATCCATTTTCCGAGTCAGCTCCTCCCAAGGGCTCCCCAGAGACCAGCATCCATTTTTCTTATGATCTGTCGATGGTGGACTCGGAAAGCAAGGTGCATATCACAACACTGAAGCTCGAGGGATCCACAGTGTCCAAGGCGATCCGAGCGGCTAAGGATCCAACCCCGTCCCTTTCCAATGTGGCCCCGTCCAACGGTGCAAGCGCCCGCAGACACCTACAGGACACTGTAATCGTATTGATATTTTCGAATGCCCAGAACTTTAGCGTCGATAGGATGAGCATTCGTTCGTCCCAACATGTCCATATTGATATAATATACTCTGGATGCTCCGAGAATCTTTCAACAACTGTCTTTCAGTTTTCTGGTGCTTGAATCCTGACAGGTTGGAGAATGCTTCGAGAAACATAGCCTCTAATGCACTCCGTGACCCGGGTGTTCAATTGGACTCACCAAAATGCGATGAAGAGACTCGGGTCGGGGTTCTTAAGCTCCAATGAACTAATGGATTGGATCCAAGCTCATGGCCCTCCCCAGCATTTACTTTGTATAGCTGGAGCAGCAGGACCCGAAACTCAGGCTCAGCATTCTTCTTTTTCTGCGGGAGACCCCACTCGAAGCAGCTTGACCCACCCTGTATCCAACATGGCGTGCCAACCGGGTCTGCGTCGTTCTACCCTCCATGTTACCATTGCAAATTTAATCGATGAATATCCACTCATCTTCAGGAAAAGGCACAAGCTCCAGATGGACGGACTCGCAGTTGCCTTCAACAAACGCGTTTGTGCGAGAAGACCCCGCAATACGAGAATAAGATCACCATGAGCAACAATCATCATAGATCCCAAAGAGAAAGATTGAGGGGTGAAGAAGGTAGGGCGAGAGAGCTTAGGCTCGACTCGGAGTTCGTCTAGATCCGACGGTTTAGTAATTTGGGGCCAGCGTCTAAACAAGCGCCAGGTCTTGGAACCAGTGATGGTCCGAGCGCGGGAATGTTCTGCCTCATGTTGGTTGCGGTTCTGGGGGCCTACCTCCTCCGTCCAACCTCTAACTCTCATCTAGGCAACACCTTCCGCATCACTGTGATTGCTCGTATGCCTCCGAAGCCCAAGAAACGCGGCATCAAGTCTATCGTTGACTGCTTTGGCTCCCTGTTCTCTAGGCGTCGCGGAGATGAGCAACCGATTGCTCATGATCAGCCAACCGTGGAAGGTTCGCCAGAGGATTTTCATGCCTCATCATCTTTGGAGCAGCGGGAAGGCCCTACCGCGGGGGCTGCGATCCTGGTCAGCGCACCTGAACATCCACTGTCGTCCCATTCCAGTGGGGATCCGTCGATGGCAGGTGCAAGGGATCACAGACGCCCACCACTCACGGAGCATAACCAACCCATGTCAATGTTTTCGAATGCGCAGAACTTCAAGATCGACAACGTCAATGTCCATTCATTCGAGGGTAACCAGAAAGGAGGTATGTAGAGATGTCAATGTTTGGAGAAATTTCTTCGACTGCTGATGACTTCGCCCCGACAGGCTGGAAGACGCTATTGAAAAATATAGCCTCCAACGCTTTTCACGACTCAAGGGCTCGATTTGATGCACCGAAATGCGATGAAGATACTCGTGTCGAGGTTACCAAGGAACTCATGGATTGGATGCAAGATCGCGAAGCCCCTCAACGTTTGCTGTGTATGACCGGTGCGGCAGGAGCAGGGAAATCAGCGCTACAGCAGACAATCGCTGAAGGATGCTCAGGTTCCAATACCCTTGGCTCAGCATTCTTCTTCTCCGCGGGAGACCCCACTCGAAACGA
>SDEE01001161.1:0-11951 GCA_004126415.1 Candolleomyces aberdarensis | reverse complement strand
TATGCTTCATCATCATCTTCTCCATCAAATCCCCACCCTACCGGCACTTGCAATTCGTACTATGATCCCTCCGTCTACCTCGAAGTGCGATCCCCTGGCTACTTCAATTCAAACCCGAAGCTCCCTCCCTCGTACCACGCTCGGTCTCTATCTTGCACTAGTATTCACAGCCTGGGCTCAGGGTCGGTCGTGAACAGCATCAACACGGGCAATACGTCGGTCGTATCGTATAACAATTCATTCAACAACAACAGCAGAACATATTACTATGGGCGGTGAAATGGTTAGTCTTCGGGACAGCACAGCACTCGGTGGTTCTCTTTCATTCCTCATGTCTACTCGTTCTTGCTTGTGTCCTTCTCGATGTCATATCGAAATACACTAATGTTCCAGAAGCACGACTGACCTAAAGTCGAGGCTGTCCAGTGACGCTGTGCGACTGCGCACACGCGAACGAAGGTATGAACGCATGTGATGGCTGTGCACAGCTTTCTCGTTTTTGGACATTCCTTTCCTTCTTGTTCCCATGTTCTTGACAACCACGATAAAGGTGCGTGTTCTTGGGTGCTGTAAATGGATTCAATGTCGGAGTCAGGGAACCTTGTCTTCGTCTGGATCACAGGTGACCCGCAACCATGAACAATACCGTTGACGTGCCTCCTATACGACGTTACGGTAGTCGACATTGTTCAGGTGGCAGCTTGAATCGTGCTCTCGCGAGTTTGACTGGGATTGGCCAGAGTGCGTGGAGAGGAACGTTTGATCACGATGACATCGGACCTCGCGGTCGGCAGCATGAGAGGGCTGTTCGTCCCTTCCTCTTTTGATCCCATGGGCGCCTAAGCAATCGTTTATTATGACTCGACCGTCCTTATCCCCTTCTTCGCCGCCCTCTCTCCTTCGCTCCTCCCTTCCCTCAGCCTCCCTCGCTTTGTTCATCCATTGCCATGTCGACTGCTACCCGCGACCAGAATCCTGAGTCCGAGCTCTCTCGCGAAGACAGGGAGTTGATGAAGAAGGCCAACAAGCTGAAGAAGATAGCCCGATATACCGGCAACGCACTCAACATCATGCTGACGGTGCTTAAGGAGGCGTCGGCTGGCACACCAATCCTTAGGCCCATCACAGGGAGTGCGCTTGCGATCCTTGAGAACGTACAGGTGAGCATCCTGTCCTACCCTTGCACATCCTGGTCGATCGATCCTCGTGCCTCATCACAACTGCGCTCTGGACTGACGCTACTTGCAGCTTATGGACGATAACAATAATCTCATCGCGCAAATCCTAGTTGAAATCGTCGAGACCACCTTCGTCTCACTCTCGCACTGTGTTCCAATGAGAGCGACGCACCGATCACTGATTCAAGCTTAACGTCCTTCGTTGATACTTTCCTGGAGTAAGTTCGTCATCTGCCGTCTCTGGGATGCACGCTGATGAACGTTGGCCATTATCGCGATCTTGTTCTCTCACAGGACTCTGAAAGATATCAAAGTCCAGTTAGAGAAACGCCTAAAACCCAAGAGCGGCGCCTTCTCTCGCTTCACCCAGTCCAAGGGATACAAGAACGAGATCAACGACTTGCGCGAAAAGCTCAAATCGCGGCGGGCGGACCTTCATCTCCTCGTTTCCGCCTTTACCTACCGCGGTACCGTTTGCCGATTCCCGGTCGGGTCAACAGAATTGCAGCAACGCGCCGAGGCAATGGCTCAGTCGAAGTGCGAAGAGTGGCAGCAGCTGCAGCAACAGTACCTGAACGGCGTGTCAGCTGGCCCCGGCGCAGTCATGAACAGCCAAGTTGGTACCGTGACGGCGAAAAAGGCTACGAAAAATGCTGTTGGCACCATGGGAACGATCTATAACGGGGATGGCTGCACCGGCAACAACACCATCTACAATTTCGGCCCTCGTGGTGAGACCAGTACGTAAAATACTTCTCCCTCACGAGACGATGGACTTACTCAAAATTCATGATTATAGAGCACAATATCAAGGTTGGATCGATTGGTAATTACAATTCTGGCGACGTGTATGGTGAGTGCACTTATCGCCCTTACTCGGCTTGTCTCCCAAATTTCGACCACTAACCCATCGCTTTGCGCCACAGCAACGCTCAACCAAGGGTGCAACACAATGTACTTTGATCGCTCCCAATACTCGCAGGAGCCCATGAACGAGACGCAGTGGGACCAACAGCAGCAGTGGCCGCCCCAAGGAATGAATTCACCCCCGACTCACGCCCAATATAATTCACCCCCGACTCGCGCTCAATATTATTGACAGACGTCATGCCTCCACTTCCATTCAGCATCGATCTATTTATTTCATCGCAAAAACCATCCCCACATGATTCCCTCACTGCATCCATCACATCCATCGCGTTTTCTGCCCACATATTTATACCACCGTACTAATACCTCGGTACCTCGATTGAACGTCGCGCGATGTGTTCCCGTTCGAATGATTAATGATAACTTATGTCTCTGGTTTGGGCTATATTCCATCCGGCCTGATCACAGCATACCAATGAAAGGACGTCGTGCGTTCTTCCCCCGCCCGCGGACAACCGTATCAAGAGCCGCTGAGGAATGAGGAATGAAG
Organism: Candolleomyces aberdarensis; assembly: GCA_004126415.1. NCBI lineage: Eukaryota > Fungi > Basidiomycota > Agaricomycetes > Agaricales > Psathyrellaceae > Candolleomyces > Candolleomyces aberdarensis. The sequence continues at coordinate 9,353 of SDEE01001161.1, read as the reverse complement.
AGCCGAAGCGSGCATCGCGAGACCGGGGTAGGGAGGGCTTCGTCGRGGYAACKTGTGACAGCGGTCCCAGTTTCATCTTCGATAGAGGCGCTGTGGAGCAAGTGAGGTACGGGTTCTCGCTCAAACAAGCACCGGCGGACATAATGCACTGGAATTGGCTCTTCGTACCTGTGCCTGGGTCAAGGGTATACGTCTAAACCCATGATCGAGCCACCTCTTCGGCTCAACCAGCATTGCAAACATGTGGTCGATAACGATGATGGCACACCGCCCACATGAAAGGTAAAGTGATGCTGAACCTTGAGCTTGAGGCAAGTTTTTCATTGGTGAGGGGTCGAACTCCCGACACGAGTCAACCGTCGGCCGATGAAGCCGACGCTTGCGGCTACACCAGCCGATAGCTAAGGAGAACTGAGAGAAGTTAGCTTTTGATAATTTGCTCGTCTCGCATCGCATGGCAAAGATTTCGAATTCTATTGTGTATTTCCCGTAGGTAAACAGGCAGCGTCAAGGCATGTGAGCATCCCGCCGCCACCTCTGAACACCGCAGGCGTAGGTCAGACTCTAAACCCACCTCCTCTCAACCCACCCCCTCCACACGTCTGACCTTTTCAACCACTCCACCAACTCATCTCTCTTCACCTTTTCGCCTTTATCCGCACTCTCAATCTTCACTCTCTTCCCCCCATCAACCTCCCAACTCTGCTTCTTCACCGTAACATACCCCTCCTTCAGCTCATCCGAACCGAGGATGATAGCAAACGGTACTTCATCTTTCTCCCCCGCCGCGAACTGCGCCGACAATTTAGGTTTGGTTTTAGCGAGGAAATCGGCTTTGATGCCTCCAGAACGCAGGAGCTGCACGAGCGAGATCCGCTCTTCGAGGAGACCGTCGCCTGCACTCATTACGTACACCATCGTCTCTTTACTCCTCCCGCCCCCACCCACAATCGCACCCGTCACAGGATCGAGCGTATAGCCAAATTTCTCAGCCCACCGAGGCCACACCAACGCGAAAATGCGGTCCATACCGATAGAGACGCCGACACATGGTACGTGGGGGAGTTTCTTGTATTCTTTGGAGGTGGGCGAGATGCCTGCGGCGCCAGCGAGGAAGGATGTGACGAGATTGTCGTACCGCCCGCCCGCTGCTATTGAACCCACGCCAACTTGGTTTGGGTCGACCTCGGGCTCGTCGTCTTCGGTCGGCACAGGTTTCTTCGAGGACGATGATTTCTTCTTGGATTGTGATGATTCGGGGGCAGCGGGGWTGGAGGAAGAGNGAAGGAGCGGYGGGGGCMGGGGYGGAGGAGGCGGGGGCATCGATGAACCCTGGTGGAGCGGATGCTGCTACGACGGCTTCGTAGATGATACCGGTGTAGTAGTCGAGACCTCGAGCGAGGGAGAGGTCGAAGGAGATCTAATTATCCAACGGATCAGATTAGCACGTGACTTTCTGCGGGATGGTNAGGGAGNGTGGAGGCGAAGACGCAAATGGCCGAAGAGGAAAAAAATCGACAAAACGAACCTTATCGACGACCTGATACGCATTCAAGTACTTGAACAGAATCGCCATCTCATCCACGCCCTCCTTCGCGCGCTTGTTTGCCATGAGCGTCGAGTCGGCCGTCAGAGTTTCGAGAAGGCTTGGACCACCCTTGTTCTTGACGTATTCGCCAATCTTGTCGGCAACGGCGGGGTCAAGGCCTTTCTCTTCGGTCATCTCCCGCTTGACTTCCGACCATGGTGCCTGGACGATGGGTCAGAACGACGAACGGGGAAAGGGAGCACTGGACGAGTAGACAGACCTTGTCGAGTTTGTCGACGGCGGAAGAAATAGTACGAATTTTGTCTTCAGGGACACCGCAGACTTCGAAGATACCGTCGAGGATTTTCCGGTTGTTCAGCTAGACGGAACGGGATGAGATGAGGGATAAAATTCATTGGTCAAAGGAGTATAGATAGATACCTTGATGGTAAACTCCCCGACGTCCAGGTTCGAAAGGATGGTACAGACCAAGCTGATAACTTCAGCGTCGGGTACCATGGAGTCCCATACTCCCGTGATATCGATATCCTAACACCACATGTGAGGTCGACGTCCAGCCATGAAAAAGAGTGGAGCGTACCGCTTGAGAGAACTCCCTCATCCTTCCCTTGGAAACGACAGGGTTATCCCGTCGGTAGACCTTTCCAATTTGCCAAATCTTGTGATGGGTGACGGTACCACCGTTCATAGCCAGGTACCGTGCCAGCGGGACGGTGTGGTCGTACCGCAGCGCCAGCTCTTCACCACCTTGGTCTTTGAGGTCGAAAATGAGCTTTGAGTCTTCGCCGTATTTATCTGTTAGGACGTCTTTTCGTTCGAATACGGGTGTGTCGAGGCAGGACGCGCCGAAGGACGTGAAGACTTCCTTGACGATGCGTTCAATATGGTCGCGGCAGAAGGTCTCTGCTGGGCCATAATCTCGAGTACCCTAAGCCACCCAGTTCATTCGTATCATAAAAACATGGAAAGGTGAAGGAGGACAACGCACCTTGGCAGTCTTGAGCAACAACCGCTCCTTCTTCTTCTCTCCCTGGGCTGCCGGTGCTGCAGCAGCGCCCTCTGCCTTGGGCTTTTTTTCCTTGCCAGCACTTTTCGCCTGTCCTAAGGCCTTCTTCAAATCTGCGAGCTTTTTCTTCGCATCTGCCAAGGCCTCCGGTGTTGCAACACTCTTGTCCGTGTTAAGCCGGAGCTCGTTGAACCGTGCTGTCTGCACCGCGATCTCAGCCTCAAGGGCTTCGGGTGTCGTAGGCAGAGCGTCGTTCGAGCTCATGGTTGACGTATATCTCCTCTCGATGTTGCTCCTGGTATAAACTCTTGACGAGCGCGCTGCGGGCCCTGATAACGACGACGGCGACGACGAGGAGGTGCAGGCGGTGCTCGTGCTCCAGGTAGATCGAAGACGTGGCCTCGGGGCGCCGTTGAAGTAGGCTCGAACGGCGATGAAGGAGGATGAGGACGAAGAGAGAGATAAGGAAGCAGGCGACAGAGATTTCCGAATCAGCATTCTCCGCCCGGCCAATTCCAATTTTCGTTCGCAATTGGCTGAGCGAAGAACCAAAATCGATCGTGACTCGCTCCGTTAAATTACCTAAGCCATCCCCGCAATTTCTCCGGACCGCGAGCGCTAAACCGAGAAGATGAGGCGAGGGCTGTGCCGATGATGGCTTTGACTCTGGGTCGACCATTCGTTGCTATCATCAGGCCGTCGACCATTATGCCCTCCACCTCGCCTTTTACCGCACATCTCGACACCAACTATGTTCCATCCAGCATCGAGATGGGATATATACAGTGTCTCGTCGAGGAACGCCAGAAACTCGTGGACGCCCTCGACAAAGAAATTGCAGTACTCACCAAACGTCGGGAAGAGCATGCGACGTTCGTGAAGAAACACTCCGACTTACTATCCCCAATCCGTCGAATCCCCAACGAAATCCTCTCCCTCATCTTTTTGACATGCCTTCCCCACAACTCTCCCACCCACAGGCTGACTGAACTGTCAAACGAACACCCAGCCATCGTGCTCGGTCATGTCTGCCAGCGCTGGCGCCAGGTGTCGCTCAACACAGCCCCGCTCTGGACCGTCATCGACATCGACATACCCATCCTCCCAGATACCAGAGAGTACATGTTCCACGGCGAGATGTGTTGGTGGGAAAGGCGACTAGAAGCGATCGAAGAGATGACCAGAACCTGGATTGCTCGATCTGCCAATTCCGCATTGACGGTTTCGTTTTCAAGCGGCCTACTACCTCGCCAGCTTCCCGGGGAAGGAGCCCTTCCCAGTCAAAGCGTGTCTTCCATTGTCGATGCGCTTTGCAATGTGTCCAGCCGGTGGAAATCGCTTTATCCTTCCCTTGTGATAGAGGACGAACTTTCACCCGTCACAGCATTCTTCAGAGTCCCGTACGAGGACGTACCCCTTCTCGAAAATCTCGCCGTGAACGTTTCCTTTACCTCCGCCACCTTTTTCACGCACCCATCATCCCGATCGAAAGCAATGGAGTTGTCAGGGCTCGTCAAGGCAGCATCCCTCCGCCGTCTGTCAATTGGACGCTTGTGGCGGTCGCCTCTATCGCTCTCCATGAATTGGGCGGCGTTGACAGAGATATCGTGTGGAGCTCTGTTCCGCCCGCCTGACGAAGCTTTTCCCCTTGCTCTCCTTGCCAAGTGCCCTAACCTTGTTCGCTGTTCCGTTACATGTGTAGCTGCCCAGCAGAACATCACCCCACCCGTCCCTGGCTCCATAGGCAGTGCCATTGCTCAACAAACTCGACTCGGAGAGATATCCCTTCCCAAGCTCCAGGTACTCGAAATTCGGGGCTCAGATCCGCCCCTTGGGTTCGCCTCACAACTCCACCTCCCCGCTCTGCGACAAGTCATCCTGCTTGGTTCATCGCGCAACCCAGAGGAAAATGGGGTCATTCAACTCACTCGGAAGTTTGGCGACAATCTAACAGACCTCACCCTGGCTTCTTGGTGTTTTACCGAGTCTACCTTGACGCACGTACTCGAGCGTCTGCCGAATGTCGTCAGTCTTCGATTTACGGGTGCAGCGCCTTCCCAATTCCAAACTCGGCCTCACCCAGCAATCCTTGATTTGGTCTTGGACCAGCTCACTCCAAAGTACGTTGACAATGCTGGTGACGGTGTCACCGGTGGTGTCCGTCGTGGGTGCTGCTGTCCGAACCTGAAGAAATTTGGGTGTAGGATAAATGAAGGATTTCGGGTTTCCGCGGCGGCTCTCGTTCGATTCATTGCATCGCGACGAAAGATGAGAAGCCTGAGTCCTAGATCAGAGATGGTTCAACACCAACATGAAATAACCACTCTGAGCTACACGAATTTCGAGACAGCCCAGCTTGATAGTGTGGTTTTAGCCTTCCCGTCGCCCAAACCCCGGAAGACTATCCACAGGGTATTGGAGGAGATGGGTGTAGACCTGGAGGGTATGGTTTTGATTACTGCATACAAGACGGTTTATTCAGACCATACATGGTCCATGAAGCTTCAGGACGATTTGAATCCCGAGTTAATCAATCACGACGACTATGTATCAATAATGGGACCTTTTAAGCAGACGCTTGGTGATTGGACTTTGTAGTATATGTGAGATGTTCTGGGACGAATGATTACAGTTCTGTTCCTCTTATCCGCTCGAGAAATGCTCGCAAGGAATTTTGAGGTTTTCATCAATAACGCCGTAATTTAAATTCAGTCTCTGGCTTTCGAATGGGCCTCTAGACGACACATGGTCGTGACATCTATCATCAATTCTAACCATCCGTAGTATTTAAGCATATTGACACTGCCTCGCTGACATACGCACGTCTCCTCAGGAGCTTTAGGGACTGGACTTTGTGTGCTAGGAAGGGAGCTTGCTTCCAATGTCCATGCTTGATCTCAGTTACTGTGGCTATACACCGGCGCATGTGGCTGTGCTTGGACCTCTGGGTGCCTGTATAAAAGGGAGCAAGCCCCTGCAATCATCAGGCCGTCGACGATTATGACCTCCACCTCGCCTTTTATTGCACATCTTGACACCAACTATGTTCCATCCAGCAATGAGGTGGGATACATACAGTACCTCGTCGAGGAACGCCAGAAACTCGTGGACGCCCTCGACAAAGAAATTGAAATGCTTGCCAAACGTCGGGAAGAGCATGCGACATTCGTGAAGAAACACTCCAACTTGCTATCCCCAATTCGTCGAATGCCCAACGACATCCTCTCCCTCATCTTCTTGACATGCCTTCCGCTCAACTCTCACACCCGCAGGCCGACTAAACTGTCAAACGACCACCCAGCCGTCGTTCTCAGTCATGTTTGCCAGCGTTGGCGCCAGTTGTCGCTCAACACAGCCCTGCTCTGGACCGTCATCGACATTGAAATTCCCAGTCCCCTCGATGCCAGAGAGCACATGGTTCACGGCGAGATGTCTTGGTGGGAAAGGCGACTAGAAGCGATCGATGAAATAACCAGAACCTGGATTTCTCGATCTGCCAGTTGCGCATTGACGGTTTCGTTTTCAGGCGGCCTACTATCTCGCCAGTTTCTCGGGGAAGGAGCCCTTTCCGCTGCCAGTCAAAACGTGTCTTCCATTGTCGATGCACTTTGCGATGTGTCCAGCCGGTGGAAATCGCTTTACCTTTCCCTCGCGGTAGATGACGACCTTTCAGCCACCAACAGATTCTTCACAATCCCATACAACGACGTTCCCCTTCTCGAAAACCTCGCCGTGAACGTGACCTTCAATTCCCTCAACTTTTTCAGGCAACCATCATCCCGACTGAAAGCAATCGAGTTCTCGTCGGGCGCAGGGCTCGCCAAGGCACCATCTCTCCGCCGTCTGTCAATTGGACGCTTGTGGGGGTCGCCTTTGTCACTCCCCATCAACTGGGCTGTGTTGACAGAGATATCGTGTGGAGCTCCGTTCAACTCACCTGACGCAGCCTTTCCCCTTGCCCTGCTTGCCAGGTGCCCCAATCTTATTCGCTGCTCCGTTACGTGTGTGACTCAGCTAAACAACACTCCGACCGTCCCTGGCTCCACAGGCAGTGCCATTGCTCAACAAATTCCATTCATCAATGGAGAGATTTCCCTTTTAAGGCTCCAAGTACTCGAAATTCGGGGCTCAGAACCGCCCCTTGGGCTTGCTTCACAGCTCCACCTCCCGTCTCTGCGACAACTCATCCTGCTTTGTCCCACGCAGAACCCAGAAGAAAGTGGTGTCGTTCAACTCATTCGGAAGTTCGGCGACAATCTAACAGACCTCACCCTGGCTTCTTGGTGTTTCACCGAATTTAACGTGACGCGCGTACTCGAGCGTCTTCCGAACGTCGTCAGCCTTAGATTTATGGGTGCACCGCCTTCCCGATTCCACCCTGGGCCTCAACCAGCAATCCTTGATTTGGTCTTGGACCAGCTCACTCCGAAGTACGTTGACAATGCTGATGAAGGCGTTGCCAGTGGCGTTCGTAGTGGGTGCTACTGTCCGAACCTCAAGAAATTTGGGTGTAGGATCAACGAAGGAGTCCGGTTTTCCGCAGCCGCTCTTTTTCAGTTCATTGCATCCCGACGAAAGACGAGAAGCCTAGGTCCTGGATCAGAGATGGTTCAACGCCAAAACGAAGCACTCACTCCGAGCCCCACAAATTCCGAGATAGCCCAGCTTGATAGCGTGGTTTTGGCCTTCCCATGGCGCCAACCTAGGAAGACTGTCCACAAGGTATTGGAGGAGATGGGTGTGGACTTGGAGGGTATGCTTTTGATTACTGCATACAGGTCGTTTCATTCGGACCATCCATGGTCAATGAAGCTTCAGGATGACTTGGATCCTGGACTGATCGATCACGATGACTATGTATCAATTATGGGACCGTTGAAGCAGACGCTTGGTGGTTGGGTTTTGTAGTATATGTAAGAATTGCTCCAGATGGGCGAACAATTACAGTTCTGTTCCTTTGATTCACTGGAGAACGAGAGATGTTCGCAAGGGATTTTGAATGTTCTCATCAATAACGCTTTGTTAATTGCAGGAGGGTCCAATATTAAGTCTCTGGCTTTCCAGACGGACACATGGTCGTGACATCTATCATCAATTTTAGTAATCATCCTTATCGGGCTTTCGTCGTCGTATGTTTAAAGTATGCAAATGACCTGGTATTTCAATTTTCAAAGTTAATGTTTACATGAACCGCTTTGTCCTGAACACAGATGATGCCGTAGTCAAGAATCACAGTAAGAGAGGAACTCAAAATCACTAATCGCTACCCTCGACCCAAAAGTCACTCAGTAACCTGTGGTCCTCTCGGGGTAAGTCCTCGAATCCTTCCAGGGAATCCGGCTTCATGACATTAGCTACGGTGTACTTGGTGATCAATCGCAAGTCCGTGGTATCCACATTCCGGCGTTCTAGCTCCTGTTGCACATTCATCCGTTGGTGAAAATTGAACCTGACAATAACGGACTTGAGGGCGGAGGGTGAATTCTTTGACGGGTTCCTTCTTGCGGCGACAAATGCGACCAGGTCTTCCTCGGTGAAATCCACGTCGTACATTCGGAGGCTGAACCTCTGTAGCTTGGGGCAGTAGCACTGGTGGCCATCTTCATTGACATGGACCTTTGGAGTGAGGATGTGTACGATGGATTGATAGGATTGGATGTCGTGGTCATTTTCAGGGTTTTGGGAACCGATATTGGCGAGCCCGGGTTCTCGAAAGCTGAAGCTGCCATAGTCGAACAGCCTGAGGGCTGTTATGTTCGGGAGGCCCTCGAGACAGCAGATAAGCGCGGCTGTTGATAAATTCGAATACAGGAATGTGGCATCCGTGATGGTGTCTCCAAAGTTCCGGATCCATTCTACAATCCCGCTGCCGCCTTCCTCGTCCTGGAGTGCAAATGTAGTACAATACAGAGAAAGCGTGCTAAGTGAAGGGAGGTGAAGGGAAGATGCAAACCCGCTGGGCGGAGGTAATCCCCGAATGGATACAAAAGTCAAATTTGGGAGGGAAATGCGAGTTTTCAAGGGTAGGGAGATATATGATGTTGTATCGTTCTGACTCTGCCACTGCCTGGGGGAGTTGAAGTGGATTGAGATACGAGCTAGATGGGGGCACGCCTTGAAGACACTCGTGATGAAGTGAACACCTCGACCCGTTCTCTCAAAAAAATAATGTGGATCGTCGAGGTCGAGGTCAGTCACAGTTGCCCAATTTACGGACATGGAATTGGGGGAGGGGCTAGGCCTATCGATCAACACACTTCGGATGGAAGGCCCTCCGAAGAGTCCGATATTAGCCATGTCTTGTCCTAGAATTTGTGGCTCGGCCCAGTCCATATCCGTGGGGAATTCAATCTTGTGTCTGACTCTTTCCAGTAGCGGAACATCCTGTGGAGAGAGTCGGGAGAACCTAAGGAACGGGGATGTAGGTGTGGAAACCCACAAGTCGAAGGAAACGACGAGTTCGGTTGACCGAGTTCGGCAGCTCACATAATACTTGGCCTGTGCGCCATCGCCAAACACGGGCGCACAAGGCGCAATTGCCTCCCTGGTTTGTTCGGTGTGCCTTAGTAGACAGGTTTTCTTTGCACTGGAAATTTTTTACCTGTACTTCAAGAGGTAACATTGGATGACCTTCTAGCGTTCCCGCCCTCTACATCAACTACAATCTATGACATTATTTATCGTCAAAAATTATCCAGTTCCAGGTCGTCAGCTCCACTAAGCTTGAACTTGGTCGCAGGACCGAGACCTAGCTCCATCAACACTTCCGTGATGCTACCGGAAACTGCCGGTCATTGA
>SDEE01001160.1:0-11960 GCA_004126415.1 Candolleomyces aberdarensis | reverse complement strand
CTGTTTCTATGCTTATGGTATTCGTTGAACGTCAGTCTTTTACTCAATAATCAGTAGAAGATTGTGCTGACAAAAGATTGCGCTGACATTCGTCTGCCATAGGCCATTTGTCCACAGCTGATTATATTCCGAGTTACCGTTGGGCGCTCGTATCTTCGTCATCCGGAGGTTCATACACCGACTGATGATGGCGAAGAGCGTGTCTCAGCGAACATTGCGTTCACTCACGCAAGCCAAATTCAAACCATTGACAACGTGGTGGCAACGAAGACAATCGAAGAAAAGGATTTGCAGGCGTAAGCCAAGTCTGCAGGCATTAGTATACCCTCGGCAGAGGAATTTATTTAGCTGACCTCGAGTGAGGGCTCAAATTGATATGTGCATCGTACAATGATTTCTCTGAGTGCTTTTAATGAGTCCATTTCAGTTCGTACGAGGGTATTGTAGTAAACAACAGCCGAGAGCGGCCCCCTCAATATGTGAAATTCTGACTCGGACATTCTTTGCTACTCGATCGGAGTATACAATCGTCCCAGAGCGGAGGGGTCTTCAACGGATGGCAGCAGCGAAAATCATTAGTCTCTGGAATATGGCTCTCCAGTTGACAAGAATCCATGCCTCACTCCACATGTTGAACTTTCTCCGCGCCAGCCTCTGCTCCGTGAAGATCAAGACAATTGGTAAGGATCTATGGTAAACCCTGCTGAACGCGCTGACCGTACAGTCTCTTCTAATTCCTTGGCCGCTTTTGGCTATATCTCTGACGAAACGCAAAACATCAAGAAGCCCTCCTCCGTATTCAACAGGGGTGACGAGTCATGCTGCATGGAATACATCAAGGAAAGTCAGAGAGAACGAAAGAGGCGGTGGGAGCAAATAGATAGGTAGTTTAAAACTTTCAGTAAACGTCTGAATCGGATGAGGCCGTGGCTTCTAGCGAAACCGGCATGAACGACAAACTTAGCCCTCGCACCTCTGCTCTGGGAAGGCTCCTGGTTCAGGTCAGAAAGCTAGGCATGGACTTGTGACTCTTGAAGAACAGCGCGAAGCTATGGAATGCTTAGATACTCTTGCTCTAGTATCGCTCCTTGTGTGATGTGGTACTTGAATTGGAGCTTGAGATTAGAGAGCTAAAGAGCGTCCACAAGACTACCGTTAAGAGGGTCGATGCCGTATACGCGTATCGGGCCATGATCCTTCGTAGAATGGACATTAGAACGTTCCAGAGTCCTCAAGGATTCCTGGGGAGGTGACGCGGGGACGGACCGAGATACGACTCACGAGAATCTTCGAGTAGCACGGCGGACAGGGACCGGAGCTCGCTCGCCGTAATGCCCACTACTTTTGAATATGCTTCCCGACTGCCACTGAGACTCCTTTCATGCTTCTTAACTGCGCTCGCTGACGCACGCCTGCGGCGTGCTTGCGCTCGCGCAAGTGGAAGGGGGGCCAAGTGCTGCCGTTCGTTGAAAGCAAACAAGTACATCGTCATGTTTTGTACATAAATAAAAATTTTATCTGTAAAAGGAAGACTTCTGACATTGGAAAGCCTTGCTAAAGCAAGAAAACCCTCCTTGAGCCTCTGCCGGCACAGCTCAGCAAATCGTGCCCTGGCTGACTCCTGCGCGTCATCCAGATGACGAGCTTGATGATGGGCTGATGGCGAGAAGGCACGAGTCTATTTTTAGTGCGGCGGGCAACAGGCACCGACCGCGTGTCGTCGCTGCAACGCACGACCCGTGGGTGGGCGTCTTTTTGCCTCTCCTCCTTCTCCCATCACCTGTCTTCCTCTTAACTCTATTCCCCCTATCTTTCTCCCTCCGTACCGAAGCGCTGGCGGGCTAGGTGTCGTTTTGAACTTCCTCAGGCCACTTTGAGCAAGAGAGCCTGCGCAGGGAGTTGTCAACGACGCGAAGAAAAGGCCCTGTGAAGGCTCTGCCAACCACCAAGCCATCAACCAAAGCAAGTCCTGGGACGAGAATGGACTTCATTGGGAGCCACATCGGATAGGCTGGGCAATAGCTGGGGGCTGTACTGTCATCGTACGTCGCTCTATTGTGTTCTGCACCCTTCTTGGCCCACTGATATCTGGCAATCCTTGTGGGTAGATGTGTATTATGTCGTTGGTTGCGATTTGGAAGCACTGTCGGTGTGTTGGCATTTTTTATAGGCATGGCTGCCAGGGATCTAACTGGCACGATAAAGGAACTATACAAACCCCAGGCAGCAGCAGCAGATGTGAGTGTTTGTCCCAGGCTGCCCGACGTCCGTCGTGCTCAACTCTTCTCCCAGCCTCCAGATCTTGTATATGCCCCCTGTGTATGGCATCATCTCCTTCCTATCGTATCGATTCTTTAGATACTACATCTACTATTCATTCGTTTATATTGGTAAGTACCCTCCCGTGCCAAGACTATGTCGGTTTAATCTAACAATCACCTCATGCAGCCTATGAGGTTCGTCCATTCCCTTGCAGCGTGCTCTCCCGGGCTCATGTAGGCCAAGGCTATTACTCTCAGCGCTTTTCTGTGAGCGCCACCCTTATTCACCGACACAGACATGAACTCATCGTATCCTAGAATGCTCATCATTGAATACGTCGCTGCTACCGCTGTTGGAAACTCTGCGAATAATGCTATTGAGAGGAAGGACAAGCGACCGTTACCCATCCCTGTAAGCCTCTACGATCTCTGTCAGAAACCACCCATACTCACCTCACCTATCATCCTATGACGTTCAACCTCTCGGTTGGGTTCGATAGTTTTGTTGTTGGCGGTATAGGCCCACTAAGGTACGTCCCTTCTCGGTTGGCTTTGTTACAACTCGGCTGACTCGCGGAACGAACAGGCATACTTCATGTACACCGTCAAGGTTCGTAAAACCTCCCCTTTGTGATTCGCTCGATAATGACCGCCCATCGCGGTTCTCAGTGGAGCGTGCTGCAATACATCATCATTCGCCCAGGTGCGTTCAGCTCTCGGACTCTCCTAGAACCAACCGTCTTACCGTCACCGATCTTTCTAAATAGCTGCATCGATCGCCGGAATCGTTTGCGAACACTTCAAGGTCCTGTGTACGACGGAAGGATATACATTAAAATACGCTGCGGTGTATATTGAGTGTATAAATTTCATCAGTATCAGGTGAGTATCTTGTTTCTTTGGTTTTTCTTTCCTCCGCCCCTCATCCTCTGAATGCCTCGCGCGCCTTCTTCCCTTTATCGTCCTACCGATCTTCCCATCCTCGCACTTCCCTTCACGGCCGCCCGCGTCTCACCCTTTTTTTCGATCCTTATTCTACACATCTGTGTTCCTTGAATTCTTGTCCATGTCACATCCTTTTCACCCCGTTCGTTCCGCTCTTTCCTCGCCTTGTCTTCCTTCTGCGCCACTTCCCTACTTCAAATCTTACATCTTCTCTTGTCGTCGCCCCAAGAACGTCACCGCTGACTCTAGTTTACCTCTCCACCACCATCCAGTATCGCACTCTACGGCCTTCTCGTCTTCTGCGGTCTCGTAGCCGAAGAACTCAAAGGGAAGCGGCCTGTCGCAAAGTTCTTGGCTATCAAGCTAGTGGTCATGTTCACGTTTTATCAAATGTTTGTCGTGAGCACCGATTTTCTCTCGTTCCGCCAACCTATTTACCAACCTACTTGCTTACATATCTTTGTCTTCAACTTCCAATTTTGTCGTTGATCTCAATCTTCACTCGTACCGATGACTGACGTGGATGAACAGTTCCATTGGCTCGAAGGCCGTGTTATACACGGTACGTTGCTCATTCGTTTGGTGACTTCATTTCTCAGTCTCAAACATGTTCTAGAAACGACTTACTGGACCACTACCAACATCGCCAACGGGCTCAACGCACTCGCCATTTGCGTCGAGATGGTCTTCTTCGCTGCGTTGATGTTCTGGGCATATACATGGAAGGAGTACAAGATCAAGGAGGGGGAGAAGCACACAAGTATTTGGAAGCCGTTGTGGGATTCAATCAACATGAGTGCGTGTTCATATCTAGATTCTCGTTCTGCGTCGTTTCCCTCGTTTGGGATTTCCTTGGCTGAGCGGCGGCCCTCTCCCATTCTCTCGCTCTCGTTATGGTCACATCCCACTCTTGTGCGTCTCGTTCCGCGAGTAGCCGCTGACTCAACCTTCCTACAGTGGACTTCGTTCGTGAAATCGGGTACTCCCTCCGATTCTTCTTCTGCGGAAAACGTCACCACGACACTTCTACTGGCGGAGTACCGCTCACCAAGCTCCGGTCGACCGACAGCCAAAATCGCCATCGTGGTGGAGGTACGGGTGTGGGCCCACGCGTTGCAAAATCGAGCGGGTACAACGCCTACGGTGGCTCTCCTACCCAGCGACTGAGCTTCGCCCAGGCGTTCGGGTTGGAGCCCGTCGATCGGTCCTACGCCCGCCCTTATTCCAACAGGCAGTCTCCAGTGAACTCGAACGATAACGTTAATAGGACGTACGGTGCGGGTGAGGGTGGAGGAGCTGCGCCGTCTTTGAAAAAGGCTGCTCCGTACGGCCATGGGCAGTATATGGGGGGTGACAAAGAGGAGCGGGAGATACTGACGCACGGGATGTCTCCGCTCGCTTCTGCCAAAGGAGACGATGCTCTTCAAAAACAGCAACAGCTACACCAGCAACAAGGAAAGTACGGTAGCCAGCAGACGACGTACGTGGTCGGGGCGGATGAGATGAGAGGGAAGGCGTCGGAGGAGACGAGACCTTCGTCAGGCGAGGGCGAGGACGACGATGGGGGAGTGGATTTAGGGTATTATCAGAGTGCGTATGGGGGTGTGGAGGACGATCGGCAGCAGACTTCGTACCCTCCGCAACAACAGCGGCAGCAGGGTTATCCGCCACCGCCACCGCGACAGCAGCAGCAGGCGTATCACCCACAACAGTTGCAACCACAAATACAAACGTACCCTCTGCAAACTCGACAACTGGCGTATAACCACCAGCAGCCTAAACCACCGTCGTTACAACCTCAGCAACCTCAGTCTGCGTGGTCGACCCAACAGGACCTCCAACCACCCCAAAATTTCTACGATAGCAGCGGAGGTGGAGGTGGGGGTGGGGGTGGAGGACAGAGAGAGCCGTATGGCTCGTGGGCGGGTCCACGGGCGGTTTAGGGCTGGAGTTCATTTCTTTCATGACCGTTTTTCACCGGATTCTAATTTCTCTTTACTATGCATGCTATTCCGCGCGTAGGTACTCACTTAGTTTGTCGACGTCAGCATCGAACACTCGTTTTCTTTTTGTTTATCTTTTCTTGTTTCATCTTCTCTAGTTTCGGGATAATTGAATGGTATGCTCGGATGTCGTTGGTTGAGTTCGGAGTCATTATTTTGCTGTTCCATGAGCTCTCCTCCAGATGAGTTCAAAAGGTTGTCGACTCTTTGGTTGTGGATTTTGAATCTACCTATTTCCCCCATGCCTGGATGACCAGAGTACAAGTTGAAGAGATGCAAATTTGAAACCTGCCCAAGGATGGCCCATGAAGGCGGGTAGTCTACCAGACTCAGTTGCAAGTTACGTGCTGCTTGTGCATGAACGTGACGCTTGCTGTCTCTCAGCACTGGAAGTTTGTCACGTTTCCAAAACGGTGTGGTGTTAATTAAGCACAGGCCGATACATAAGGAAAGAAGCTGAACAATGCAAATACAGAAAACTTGAAAGATGCAACACAATAGATACATAGATAATACATCCAGAATGCAAGAACAGAGAAACAAAGAACTGAAAAGTGAAAAAGAGAAGATGGGAATGAGACATAGATGCAGGCACTGGATCCAATCGGTTGATAGCAGGAACTTGATAATCCAGGTGAGCACCAGGAGAAGTGCATACTAGATTGGGTTTGATCCCTGATGCAATAGATAAGTCACAGCATTGAAGTGAGAGGAACTGTCAAATTTTGAGTAAAAAAAACATACACAGCAGGATCTTGCAGATTGTGTGGTGACAAGCCTCAGTGTGCTCATCATTCATTTACTTCTTCAACTGGGACCACAACATCAGTGGAAAAGAATGAAAGGCAAGGCAGGTACTACTACACACATCTTGGCTGGCCAGGATATGGGTCTGGAGTAGGTTGATTGGCCCAAGATTGTTGTCCTTCAGATTTCCTCAGATGTTCCTAAAGAGTGAAGGAGGTAAATGACAAGAAATTCAGGTTCATGAGCAAGCAGACTTACTTCCTATACAACAGGTGAGCTGAATGGCAAGAAATTCAGGTTCATGAGCAAGCAGGCTTACAAGCTATACAACAGATGAGCTGAAYRGCAAGRAATTCAGGTTCATGASCAAGCAGACTTACTGGTTATACAACAGATGAGCTGAATAGGAAGAAATTCAGGTTGATGAACAAGCAGACTTACTTGCTATACAACAGATGAGCTGAATGGCAAGAAATTCAGGTTCATGAGCAAGCAAACTTACCCACTATACAACAGATGAGCTAAATGGCAAGAAATTCAGGCTCGTGTGCAAGCAGACTTACTGGCTATATAACAGATGAGCTGAATGGCAAGAAATTCAGGTTCATGAGCAAGCAGACTTACATACTATACAACAGCTGAATGGCAATAAAGTCAGGTTCATGAGAAAGCAGACTTACCCACTATGCAACAGATGAGCTGAATGGCAAATAAATTCAGGTCCATGAGGAAGCAGACTTACAGTCTATATAACAGATGAGCTGAATGGCAAAGAAATTCAGGTTCATGAAGAGCCAGACTTACTTGCTACACAACACATCAGTTAAATAGTAATGACTCATTGGATTGAACTAAGTTGACTCACCGTCTGCCATATCCCGTTTCCCGTATTGTTGATGAACAAGTGGCAAACCATGCACCAGCCCATCAATGTCAATGGCATCTCAGGAAACTCAACATTGTGCCCACCTCAATCTCGCTGGTCCTCAGATGACGAAAATGGATGATCTCGTGGCTCTCCTTCCTCGGTCCAATAGGTTCGTACACCGGCATGGAGGGCAGCGTGAACCGGGTTTGACATCGTCGACTGCAACCTCAGACTCAGCACTTTCTCTCCTCTGATCAAAATGAAGTTGGTCATAAAGTTACGCACCAAACAAACCACCCTTGGTCCAACCACGTCCCAAGTTCCGTCTTTCCACATTTTGGACAAGTCTTCGCAAGATCTTCGACATATCTACGCTTCACCAGCATGCTCATAATCAGTGCATCACCCGCCGTAACCACGGACTCCCAATCCTGGGCTTTGACTAACATCCCATTGCTTGATCCTGCAATGCAATACCGCTTCTCGATGACACGCTCCTCGCCTACCTTTCCTCTGAAATGACCGACCAAGATGCGATGTAACTCCTGATTATAGCCGATCTGGGTAAGAAATAATATACAGAAATAAGTAAAGATTTCGTCTCACTTCGTAGCTGTGCACAATGGACAAAGGGAGGGTGAAGGTTTCGTCTAGCGCGTCGGTGATTATCAACGCGTTTGCATCGCTGTAGCCCACAGTCTTAGGAAGCCTCCCAAGAAGCCGTCGATTTGCTTCCATGGTTATCAGCAACAGTCTATACGAGAGCAAGGTCCTACCTTGCGCAGCGACGTATTGGTGGATTACCAAGTTTCCTGCCACGTTGTTGAACGTCGCTCCGTGTCCAATGGAGAAGTTGCTGCTATGTGATAGCATCTGAAGGCCGAAAGGTGCAGGCTCTAGCGGTGGCCACAACCATATTAACCTCTCTGTCGCCACGGACGAATGATTGGAGACTCACGCTCTTCGCTGGTGGGCGGACTGCCGATATTCTTGCCCTGACGCAGAAACCCTCGGCGTACCGTTAAAGAAGAGGTTATGCGCGAGCTCTTGCCCTTGCCCTTAGACGGACTGTGAGTACGATCGACCGGCATGTCGAAACGATGTTCAATGGTCAGGGGAGAGAAGAGGGACTTGGGTGAAGTGTATGTAGAGGCAGGTATCTGTGACGAGCCTCTAGGTGGTGGGGATATGCAGTCATTAGAGAGGGGTTAAGCACTGATCGGACGATTCGTACCACAGCATTCTAATTCAATGTCCCAGAAGGTTAGATATGTTCACGAGGACAAGAGTGACTGAATGAGCTACTCGTTCTATTTGAGCAGATATTGATACATTGTAAAAGCCCCAACACTTCCAATCGAGAGCAAGCCGGAGAGGTATGGAAAGACTCGAGGCATGACGCCATTCCTCATATCCTTGTCCTCGACGCACCCCTGGGGCTACATCTGGCGAGGTTTCTATAAATTGTGTAGTTCAGCGCCGACCAAGTGCTAACGTACCAGCGCACAGATGTAAGGCCTCATCCGTAAAGTAGCAGAGCGCCGAGAAAGAGGCAACGTTAACCAGGTGACCGACGAAAGGGGGGTGCAAAATATAAGGAGTTTTTCTAGGTCGAAAGTATCGTCGGTGAGGAGGGTAAGATGAGGTGAGTCGAGCAACCAAATTGACCAAGCAGGTCCGAGCAATCAGTAATAAGAGTAAAGAGGGGAACTTCAGGTCAGAACACGCACGTCGGGACCTAGAGGGATGATAACAGACCTTTATGCTTCTCACCCTATGGCTCGGTTTGCGGCTGGAAGGAAGCGCGGCAGCGGCGACATGATCGACAGTTCTATTGCACGGAGTTGGCCCTAGGAGTTTCCATCAGTCACCAGGATAACTAGTCAAACGGAAGAGATAAGCGCGATAGCCATTGTATACAGAGTCAGGGGAGAGGGAGGAGAAGACCAGGCAGAGGTTAACCGTCGATCATCGTCGCATGGGGCAAGAGCGGTGTAAGACGCCGGCCTTCTCTAATGTGGTGTGCTTGTGTAATCCCTTGATCATAGCAATCGAAGCGCGGTTTCCAGCAGGATAGGCCAGCACCCAACCGCACCGACTGTGCTTCCACCTCCAATCAACGAGGCCATGTACGCTTACCTCCCACGGCGAGAACAGTGCAGAACACAATTGAAAGATGTACGAAGATGATAAAACCCCAGCTAGAGCATACTCAGTCCGAACCGGCTCCCAATCCCATTCTCATTCCAGGACAGGCTTTGCAGTACCCGCAGCGACGCCTGCCGCAACACCCGGTCTAGCGTTCGTCAGATTGAGTGATTTCGAAGAGATCCAGCGAGTTGAGGAGAATGAATTCGCGCAGGACGGCATATCGAATTGCTCTGAGGCGGAAGCAGGCAGTGAGGGGCAGTGAGAAGACTCCGACCCATAGGAATTGTTTGGGCAGGTTACAAACCAATCCCGCCGGCGGCCCTCTCTTTTGTTTGATCGCGCCTACTGTGCCGCGGAGGTAGCGGTTCGCGGTTGAACGTATCTTCTCTTCTCCAGCCTCCAACTAGTTTTTTCCTAAACGTCTCCGCTCCGTGCTCAGGCTCAAGCATTTGCCCCTTGCCATGAACTCGGGACCGTAGACGCCCACTAATTCCTGGTCCAGGGCATGCGGGAGCTCATGAGCACAATCGGGGGCGGTACATTAGCTATCGCCATGATCACTATGAGCCCTGCTTCCGTTTATTAGGCACGGGTTCTCCGTGAGCCTGCCCCGGTTAACGGAAAACCCAGTTACTAACCGGTTTCTTGAAAACCGTTTTCGATCGTCCTTAATTTGGTATCCGTGCCCTACCCGTTTCTTCGATCCGTGGTTTGGATTTGAAAACGGGGTTTCCGTGCAACCAAAACGGTTTCGATCGCATCGCCGATCCTACGGGTGTTAACGTAGCACCCAGGTAAGCAGGCTTTTCTATCTCGTGTGCTCGCAAACCCGTGTCCTAGAAACGACGAACTGACGACATAATTCCTGTAGGTACGCCCGAGTACGACTTCCGTTCAAAAGAAATTCACTGGTTCGGCGCTTATCGAAGCGCACCTGAGAGTGAACGGAAACCGCCACTTCTGTGCACATATTGCATCACGTTCAACAGGAATTGCATAAGAAGCTTGGTCATGACTGCCGCTTTACCTACCGACACACACTTATGCAGACGGTGGTAGAAGCTTAAAATACCCTTCTGACACATTTAGAATCTTCACCGCTTTTGGATAGTCTCTAAGCGGCAGTAACGCGGGCGCCTGTGGATTTGTAATCGCTTCCATTTAACTTCTAACGCTTCTCGGGAACTGATAGTGTTCTGTTTGTCCTCCCCCATCTTCTCTGATTCTCGAAGCGACACGAGCGGCTGGCTGCGGAACTTGTGATTGAGCTGGAAGCTTGCACTTTCGTAAGTGGCTTCCTGAACGGTAGATTTCCTCAAGCAGCTAACTGTGAACTGACAATGTGCGAGCAACAGGATATACAGCACAAGCACTCAAGGTGTAGAGTTCCTTAAGCGCCTAGCGCCCGCGGCAATAAGTAGCCCACAGTGTGCATTCAGAACTCTGCAATCATCAGAGGCGAGAAGACAATGATTACTATCGGTGCGATATACATCTTGAGTATTATACCTTTCCTTAGCACCACCCGCATGCGTAGACTATGTATAAGAACTGATATCGAATTCACTCATTCTGTTTTCCTTGCCGGTTATCCTCCCACTTCGCAAACATTCTTTGCTTCTCTTTGCACTCGGAGCTCCTCCTTCAAGAAACGAGACAGCCATGTCGGTATCGGATGAGCAAATCAGACATGCCCTTGCAGCTGTTCGCTCCATCTATGGAATTACAATTGTCTCTTTCGTCGCTATCGGTGCGCGTCCTGAGTAACGTATCAAAGTCACCTTGCTCACCATACATAATTGCAGGCATTCAAGCGTTTATATGCTTTTATGGTCTTTCCTTGTTCCTGGACACACCCAAGAATCTCCGTAAAGGCCGTGCTCCATACATTGCCATTAGCTGGGCGATCTTCACCATGTTCTCGCTGGCGCAGACTGGAGACGCGTACCAGGTATTTGGCAGCTTCTACGGCGCGGCTGCCAATGACCCGCTGGACGTGTTGATGAAGAGAAGCGAAACTGATTATACGCGGTGGAGACTCGCAACCTCTACCTTTATCGACCTTGTTAATTGGATTACAGATGGGCTACTGGTATGTATACCTATTGCACCCTGAGTAGCGTGAATTAAAAACATCGATTCAATTCTTACTATTATGTTAGGTGTATCGATGCTGGATAATCTGGTCAGAGAACCGATGGGTTTGCATCTACCCTATACTCGCTTATCTTGCATCAATCGGTATGTTCAAAAATTGAAATTTCCAACTCGTCGATACTCATACCAGTACTTATCAAAGGAATGTCTATTGTGATGATGGTCGGGCTGTCAAGTCCTACTTCCAGAGTCACACCTTTCGTCGGGACCGCGGTATCGGCCTGGGTATATCTCAGCGTCGCGGTTAATGTCCTTGCCACCTCTCTCATCGCGTTTCGCCTGCTCAGCTTGCGTAGGGAGCTGATACAGGTGCTACCAGCCAGGGATATGGGAGCATACCTTGGCGTTGTAGCCATCCTCGTGGAGAGCGCACTTCCGTTGACGCTTTCGGGGATTGCTTTTGCAAGTGTGGTGGAACCTAAAACCCCAGAAGCGCGTATTCCGAACGCTCTGTTTCTATGCTTATGGTATTCGTTGAACGTCAGTCTTTTAGTCAACAATCAGTAGAAGATTGTGCTGACAAAAGATTGTGCTGACATTGTTCTCTCATAGGCCATTTGTCCACAGCTGATTATATTCCGAGTTACCGTTGGGCGCTCGTATCTTCGTCATCCGGAGATTCATACACCGACTGATGATGGCGAAGAGCGTGTCTCAGCGAACATCGCGTTCACTCACGCAAGCCAAATTCAAACCATTGACAACGTGGTGTCAACAAAGACAATTGAAGAAAAGGATTTGCAGGCGTAAGCCAAGTCTGCAGGCATTAGTATACCCTCGGCAGAGGAATTTTTTTAGCTGACCTCGAGTGAGGGCTCAAATTGATAT
>SDEE01000116.1:0-95823 GCA_004126415.1 Candolleomyces aberdarensis | reverse complement strand
GTCAGAAGGTTTATCAAGGCTGCAGTCGAGAAGGATAGCCTCATTTTCTCCAAGTCCTTGCAGCACCAAATCACTACTCTCATTGTCAAGCCTTTCGAGCATCTTGGTGCGAGGGTGGGTGATCTCAGCACCCTTCCATACGCCATCTTGATTGACGGCCTCGACGAGTGCAGGGGTGAAGACTCCCAAGCGGAACTGCTCACCGCCATCAAGGAGTGTCTACTTGTCGACCACCTTCCCTTTCGCATCCTCATCGCCAGCAGACCGGAATGGGCCATTCGTACCGCGTTGGCGCCAGGTGGCTACCTCCACGAATTGGCTTACCATATCCAGCTCAGCGACAAGTACGACGCCTCGGGGGATATGTGTCGATATCTCCAGAGGAGGTTTCACGCCCTCAGTTCTCGGACCGGCAATCCACGCTGGTTCACCCAGAATGACATCGATAGGCTTGTGTCAGCTGCTTCCGGGCAGTTTGTCTACGTAGCCGTGGCGTTCAACTACATATCGGAGCGTCGAGGTTCTCCAGCGGAGAGATTGAAGATCGTTCTCACCTGGACACCGCACGACGGGCGAAAGGCACGTCCTTTCGAAGCGCTCGACATCCTGTACACGAACATCTTGTCGACTGCCAAGAACGCGTACGAAGCGGTTGATACCAATAGCGACCGCGACTTTCTTTTGCTTCTCAGGACTCACCATTTAAATATCTCTGCGAAAAATTGGCGGCAATGGTCTTTGTCAGCCAATGTCCTCTCTATGGTGCTTGGCCTAGGAGCCGGCGGTGAAGAGGATTTGTTTTCCGACCTCCGTTCCCTTCTAACCCTCGAAAAAGACCATTCCGGCAATTTAACCCTTCGCCTGTACCACAAATCCTTTTCAGACTTCCTGCAAGAAGAAAGTCGTGCAAAGGCTTTGTTTGTCCCACGCTCTCGCCTTTACGCACATCTCGCAAGGTGTTGCATGCAAAAAATATGGGAATGTCCGGTAGACCTCGACTCCTGTGCTAATACAATACAGGAAAGTAGGGAAAGCGCGGAGTCCCACTTCCTACGGGATCTGGCAAATACCATCCATCACCTACCATTGATCTTACTCGATTCCAGCAATGTTATCGGCCCTAGTAGTATTGAGCTTGCTGATTTCACCAAGAAGGGGGGATGGCATAAACTGGACAGGTCTCTGTCTGCATTAATTCCGGAGTGGCTCATAGCATCTTCGCGTTCCTCCTTTGACGTTTTTCTCTTTTATGTTCAACAATTGGTTCTGTTTTTGACAGTGAGTGATCTTCCCTTGCTGTGGGGCCCCAACTGACATGTTTCGTTACTTACACAGTCTGAGGATGCTGCGGTTCTACTCAAATTCTGTAGCAAGTGGTCGAGGGATTGGGAGAAGTATAAGCTTCGTGGGCCATACTCAAGAGGTCAACGGCCAAGTAGACCTGAAGGACACCTAAGCTTTATTGAAAGAGTATGATACAAGTAAATACGGAAGAATGCATGATGTTGTAGTTGGATACAAATGCGATGGAATGTAATGATACATTTGACAACCCTGTTGGAGGAACATGTAGTAGCATAGCAGAATGACGACGAAAAAAAAAAGATAAATCACAACC
Organism: Candolleomyces aberdarensis; assembly: GCA_004126415.1. NCBI lineage: Eukaryota > Fungi > Basidiomycota > Agaricomycetes > Agaricales > Psathyrellaceae > Candolleomyces > Candolleomyces aberdarensis. Next base: position 94,205 of record SDEE01000116.1, on the reverse strand, counting down.
CCTTTGATAGCACAACACAAATAACCACCTCACCCACTCCCAGCAACCCCACCAGCAGCGGCCTCAGCAGCCTCCAACGCACTCTCCAACCCCTTCAACAACTCCCGCCATTCCTCCATCCCCACACTAACCCTAACCAGTCCCTCATCAACTCCATACCCCGCCGCCCACTCCAGCTCCGTAAAATGCGCCAAAATTGTAAATGGACACGCCAACGTAAAGTTCGTCCCAAGACTAGGCCCCTTGGAGCACGGCAGTGCGTCAAAGAAGACTTGGCATGCGGATTCGGAGGTGAAGGTCAACAAGGAGAGGCCACCGTAGCCCCCCCCCCTTCTTCCGAGGTAGAGCTATTCTTGATGTGGCAGTGGTCGTAGTGCTCGAGGGTGATGTATTTAGGGTACCAGACTTCCTTGATCGCGACGTTAGCGTTGGTGTACCCACCTGCAGCGGATCGCGAACGGTGGAAGTCGCAGGCGGCTTCAGCGTTGGAATCGATCAGCTGGATACATTTTGTGAAGTCGCGGATGTTGCGTTCCATGTAGATGGTATCTTTGTCAAAGTAGACGTCTTCGTATGTCGAGCTGAGCTTGGTCTTGAGTGCGTTGTAGTGTCGGCTTTGCGGGTTCGAGATTAAGCTACATGTCGCCCGCTGTTAGTCATGTCGAAAGAAACGAAAAATCTTGGGTTTTTACGAACCTCCCACCTATGACATTAGATGCCCCACTGAACACCTTCGTCAAACTGCTATCGACAATATTGGCGTACTGTATGACCTTGACATTGACGAAAGTCCCGATCGTCTCATCGATGACGATAATAAAATTGTACTTATCAGCCAACTGACGAAGCCTTGGCAGATTCGCAGACCGCAACAGGGGGTTAAATGGGAACTCCGTGAAGAACGCCAAGATCGGCGGAGTACCCGAACTGGCTTTCGCCTCTTCCTCGAGGATCTTCTCCATCTCGTCGATGTCGGTGTCGAGCCCATGTCCCACGAAATGACAACCCGGACCCCACTTCTGCAAGATCTTGAGCATATCGGTGTAAGGAAACCCGAAACACAGCTCTTGGCAGGTGTAAGCGTATTCAGAGCGAGCTGGTGGGCACTCCAAATGGCGCTCGTCCCTGTAGGGTACATGAACACGTCTGTCTCGGATACGTCCTTGACTCCACGCGTGCTAGGCCCGACCTACAACTCTTCTTGCCCTGCGGTCTCCTGGCACTCCGGGACGCTATCGCATAGCAGGACACCAGCGAGCCTCCTGCGTAAATTGCGTTTGGCGAACGAGGCTGCCGCGAGATGGAGGTTTCGCCCGTATCGTTCTTCTAGGTAAACGGCAGTGTCGTTTCCTGCGTCTTCAGTAGTCACAGTAGGCGGGGGTGACAGTGTCTTCTTGACCGCAGCCGAATAGTGCTTCGTGAACCCTCACTTGGAATATCGATTGGCGGCGGCTGTCGGTGTTGCAGGCGCCACCCTAGGCTCCTTGAGTTCTTCTGGCAACAGCGCAAGGCACTTGTCCGCCAGGCGACTGAAAACTCCTTCGACACCGAGAACGAGTCTCCGGGAAACAGGACCATTTGGAGGTCTGCGCAATGCTCTCCTTGTCGACGAGGTCTTGGTCTGGGCAGATGAGGAGATGGACGAGGCGTGTGGAGGCTGGTTTGCCCAAGGTGGCGGATCGATCTTGGATGAAGATGCGGCGTTGCTCTACGACCTTTTTGGTTGGGAATGGCGTGTTTCCCTCCTATAGTACACTCTTGCTAGTATATGGCAGCCAACTGTGAATTGGTGGTCAGAGGTCCGGTTGATATTAAAGAGCAGTAAGCTACTCACCTTTTGAATGCTTAAATGCATGGAGAACCTTGGATAGCCGTTTACCATGTTCCCCAAAGCGTTTCTCGTCCCCTTCATAGCCAACGCTGTCCCTCCATGTCGGGAGCGAGACCGATATCGCGTGAGGGGTATGTGGAGGTACCGAGGTGCCCAGAGAGGCCGAGTTGCCTTGCAGGATGCTCATCGGAGGTCACCACTGTGTTCAGCGATGACGACTGGAGAAAAAAAGAACCGAGGAGACGTAAAAAGCCATGACTGTAGGGAGTTTAGAGACAGAAATCATCTCCCCAGGTCGGGAGCGAACCCAGTATCGCGTGAGGGGTTTGAGGAGGCTGTTACTGGTTCCTGCGAGTCGTGGTTGCTGAGTGTAACGGGTACTCCATGCTGCTGTGAGCTCTAGCTAGCTTAGGTGTGGAGATGGCTGCGGGCGATGTACCTCTACTCCAAACATGTACAAATAAGCGACCCGCTCTATTCTATTGTAGGCTCGGAACCGGCGCCCTTTCTTCCGATGTTTGTTTTCCAAACATTTGCCGCTATTTGGCGGCAATTTCAGGCTCCGCCTGAGCCTTCGGAGAAGGGGCTCACGATGTAGGCCCACCGCCGGCTTCAAATTCTGGATTCTGTATATTTAAAGGTGCTGCGACAGTCTTCGTTTATAGTCTTTGTTGAATATCTCTTACAAAGTGAGTAAATCTGCGCGCCTTTTGGACCTCAGGCAGACCTAACACCCTTGCAGAACTCATCTATTGTACAGCTGGGAAGCCTTGGAATCACTTTTTTTATGCTCCAATATCCAATATAAACATTCTATCACACTCTCCTCTCCGATATGCCTCAAGGTTCCCCCACAAAGCAAACTTCAAGGCCCGCCCTGCAGCCTACCACAAATACGAACACCCCTACTCCCACCACTGCCCCGGACACCCCTCGAAAGCGCAAGCCTCCTTCTGGTGCTCAGGCGGAGCCTGAAATTGCCGCCAAATAGCGGCAAATGTTTGGAAAACAAACATCGGAAGAAAGGGCGCCGGTTCCGAGCCTAATTCTACACACAACTTGCAGGAACCGCCAGCAGCCTCCTCAAACCCCTCATGCGATATCGAGTTCGCTCCCAAACCTGGAAAGATGATTTCTGCCCGTGAATCCCTATAGTCATGGCTTTTTATGTCTCCTCGGCTCTACTCTTCTCCCCTGCACTGCTACCACCAAAACGTCGTCGCTGAACACGGTGGTGGCCTCCAATGAACATCCTGCAAGGCAACTCTGCCTCTCTAGGCACCTCTGTACCTCCAAATACCCCTCACGCGATATCGGTATTGCTCCCGACATGGAGAGACAACATTGGCTATGAAGGGGGCGAGAAATGTCGTGGAGAGCCCTGTGAACGGTTATCGGAGATTCTTCATGCATCTAGGCATCCAAACGGTGAGTAGCCTGCTGCTCTTGACTGTCAACCGGGTCCTTGACCAGTAATTCACAGTTAGCTGTCATCTCCGAGAAAAGACCGACCGAAAAGGCTGCAGAGCAATGCCGCGTCTTCGTACAAGATCAATTTACAGCCCTGGGCCAACCGGCCTCTGCACGCCTCGTCCATCTCCTCATCTGCCCAGACCAAGACCTCGTCGACAAGGCGGGGCATCGCAGGCACGTGCGCAGACCTCCACATCGTCCTGTTCCCCGGAGACTCGTTCTTGGTGGCCAAGGAGTTTTGGCAGCACACCGGGATGGGGTCAGCAGTCGCCTGGCGGACAAGTGTCTCGCGCTGTTGCCGGAAGAACTGAAAGCATCTACAACACCGACAGCCACCGCGAATCGATATTCCAAGGGAATGTCAACAAAGCACTATCCGGCAGCAGTCAAGAAGACGCCCTTGCCCTCGCCCACTGCTACTGCCAAAGACGTGGGCAACGATACCACGTTATACCTTGAAGGACGATACGGTCGCAACCTGCCTCTCACCGCCGTCTCGTTCGCCAAACACGCTTTACGCAGAAGGCTCGCTGGTGTCCTGCTATGCGATTGCGTCCCCCAGTGTCAGGAGGCCGCAGGGCGAGAAGAGTTGCAAGTCGGGCCTAGCGCGCATGGAGTCAAGGACGTATCTTTTCATGTACCCTACGGGCATGAGCGCCATTTGGAGTGCCCACCAGCTTGCTTTGAAAACGCGTACACCTGCGAAGAGCGTGTGTTTCGAGTTCCTTTACACCGATGCACTCAAGATTTTGCAGAAGTGGGGTTCGGGGTGCAATCTCATGGGACACGGGCTCAACACCGACGTCGACGAGATGGAGAAGATCTTCGAGGAGGCGGTGAAAGCGAATCCAGGTGCTCCGATTTTGGCGTTGTCAGTTGGCTGATAAGTACAGATTTATCATTGTCATTGACAAGACAATCAGTACTTTCGTCAATGTCCAGGTCGTACAATACGCCGATATCGTGGTTAGTAGTTTGACGAAAGTCTTTAGCGGGGCTTCGTACGTGATAGGTGGCAGGTTTGTCCTTGACTCGTTTCCATCGACGCGATACCGACATAGAATAGACTATGGCTCGATCTTGAACCCTCAGAGCCGACACTACAACGCCCTCAAAACTAAATTCACCTCAACATACGAAGACGTCTATTTCGACGACAAAGACGCCATCTACATGGAAGGCAACTCCCGCGACTTCCAAAAACCGTATCCAACTCATCAACTCCAACGCTGAAGCCGCCTGCGACTTCCTCCGCCCCCGATCTGTCGCTGGCGAGTACACCAACGCTAACGTCGCAATCAAGGAACCCCGATTACATAACACCAGAGCACTACGGTCACTGCCACACCAAGAACAACAATACCTCGGAAGAAGGGGGCTACGGTGGCCTATTCTCCTTGACCTTCACCTCCCAGGTAGCTTCTCAGGTCTTTTTCGACGCACTTCCGTGCTACAAGGGGCCTAGCCTTGGGACGAACTTTACGTTGGCGTGCCCGTTTACGATTTCGGCGCATTTTACAGAATTGGAGTGGGTGGCGGGGTATGAAGTCGAGGAGGGGTTGGTTAGTGTTAGTGTGGGGGAACGGGGGGAGTTGTTGAAGGGGCTGGAGAGTGCGTTGGAGGCTGCCGAGGCTGCTGCTGGTGGGGTTGCTGGGAGCGGATGGGGCGGTTATTTGTATGTGTTGTTGAAAGGTTGTGATTTATCTTTCTTTCGTTGTTATTCCGCTATGGTACGACATGTTCGTCCAACAGGGCTGTCAAATGTATCGTTACTACCATCCATTTGTATCCAACTACAACATCGTGCATTCCACCGTATTCACTTGTATAATACTCTTTCAATAAAGCTTAGGTGTTCTTCACTTGTACTTAACCGTTCATCTTTTGAATTGAAACCCGACCCTACAAAGTTCGTTGAGGAGTCTTAACCCAATCCCTCCACCACTTGTCACAGAATTCGAGTACAACCGCAGCATCCTCAGACTGTGTAAGAAACAAAATGTGTCAGTTGGCGCCCCGAAGCAAGGGAAGATCACTCACTGTCAAAAATTCAATCAACTTTCGAAGACCCAAGATAAAAACGTCAAAGGAGGAACGCGAAGTTGCTATTCCCCACTCCGAGAGTAATGCAGACAGAGACCTGTCCAGTTTATGCCATCCCCCCTTCTTGATGAAATCAGCAAGCTCTTGGTCAATACCAGTAGTGCCGAAGACATGGTTGGCTTCGAGTAAGATCCATGGTAGTTGATGGATGGTATTTGAAAGATCCCGTGGGAAGTGGGACTCAGCGCCTTCCCTCCTTTCCTGTATTGTATTAGCACAGGAGTCGAGGTCTAGTGGACGTTCCCATATTTTTTGTAAGCAGCAACTTTTGAGATTTGTATAAAGGCGAGAGAGTGGGACAAACAATGCCTTTGCACGACTTTCTTCTTGCAGGAAGTCCGAAAAGGATTTGTGGTACAGGCGAAGGGTTAAATCTCCGGAATCACCCTTTTCGAGGGTCAGAAGGGAACAGAGGTCGGAAATCAAATCCTCTTCACCGCCGGCTCCTAGGCCAAGCACCGTAGAGAGGACATTGGCTGGGAAAGACCAATTCCAATGTTTCGCAGAGATATTTAAATGGTGAGTCCTCAGAAGCAAAAGAAAGTCGCGGTCGCCATTGGTATCAACCGCTTCGTACGCGTTCTTAGCGGTCGACAAAATATTCCTGTACAGGATGTCGAGCGCTTCGAACGGACGTGCCTTTCGCCTGTCGTGCGGTGTCCAGGTGAGGATGATCTTCAATCTCTCTGCTGGAGAACCTCGACGCTCCGATATGTAGTTGAACGCCGTGGCTACATATACAAACTGCCCTGAAGCAGCTGACACAAGTGTATCAATGTCACGCTGGGTGAACCAGCGAGGATCGCCAGTCCGGGAAGTGAGGGCGTGAAACCTCCTCAGGAGATATCGACACATATCCCCCGAGGCGTCGTACTTGTCGCTGAGCTGGATATGGTAAGCCAATGCGTAGAGATGGCCATCCGGCGCCAACGCTGTACGAATAGCCCATTCCGGTCTGCTGGCGATGAAGATGCGAAAGGGAAGGTGGTCGACGAGCAGACACTCCCTGATGGCCGTGAGCAATCCCGCTTGGGAGTCTTCACCCCTGCACTCGTCGAGGCCATCAATCAAGATGGCGTATGGAACGGTGCTGAGATTTAACCCCTCGCTACCAAGACACTCGAAAGGCCCCACAATGAGAGTGGCCATTTGGTCCCGCAGTGACTGGGAGAAAATCAGAGGATCCTCCTCGACTGCAGCCTTGATCAACCTTTTGACTTCAGGGCTTCGTCTTCCCAGTTGGTATGCGATAGTGGGGACGACTGGATTAACCGTGTTGCGGCTGGGGTCGGTCGCTGAAAAGAAAAATGAAGAGCCAAGGATGTTTTTCCTCCCACATATTTCAGCGATTGTCTGTTGCAAGGCCGATTTCCCAGAGCCTGCAGCACCGGTCATACACAGCAGGCGTTGAGGACCGTCACGATTTTTGATTTCATTCATGATCTCACTGGTAACCTCAACCCTAGTGTCTTCATCGCACTTTGGAGCATCGTACCGAGCATGGGAGTTGTGGAGAGCATTAGGCGCGGCGTGCTTCAGCAAAAGCTCCCAGCCTGGCAAGTCGACGCGAGATGAGTGCGCAAACCTGAAGGAAAGGAGAACATCTACATACCGTCAACTGATTCGGTTTGAGGATGGACAGTAACATGGTTGGCATCGATGCACTGCAAATTCCCCATTTGAACGTATTGTGCGCCTTGTAAGAACGATCGATTTGGAGGTACGCCATCCGTAGGGCTTTGCCGCGGAACGGCTCCCACCTCCAAAGGCACACGCTGAGAACTGGAAGGTAGAGGTAGGTGTGGTGAATTGCGCGCCGTCGATCCAGCAATCTGCCTGGCACTTGTCTGGATTCTATCCTCAACCGGCCGTTGCGAATTAAAATGTCGAGGAGCAAGGTTGACCATGGATGGAACCGTCGGGTCCGCTGGTGGCGGCTGCATCGAACCGGGTTGCGGAATGTTCTCAATCGGTACTCGAGAAAGAGATGGTCGAGGCACCGCATTGTTCTGAGGAGGCGGTGGTGGTGATATCAATGAGTTTGGGTTTCTGATGGTGATATCAGGGTACGGAGAAAACTGGTTCTCTTGCTCCCAAGCATAGGACGGAGTCAAGGCCGGATCCACCCAGGAAGGTGCTTGGAGAGGATAGGTGGGTAAGGGAGGAGGTCGATAATATAGGTTGGATCTGGAAGGAGGTTGAGGATATAGGTTAATTCCGGGAGAAGGTTGAGGATATAGGTTGGGTACGAGAGGAGGTTGAGGATATAGGTTGGGTACGAGAGGAGGCTGAGGATATAGGTTGGGTCCGGGAGGAGTTTGACTGTAGAGGTTGGGTGGCGGTGGTGGTTGGACCATCCACTCGGACCAAGGCGCAAGTTGAGAGTGTGGGTTGTACAACTTGGGTGGTTCCACCATCGCTCCATGTCTGCTCACCTGGAGCTGTGCCACCGTGTTCTGTATTGGTTGCTGCAAAGGAAATGATGGACTGGTGGCAAGAGCATGTGGTGGTGGAGGTGGGAGCCATCCGATGGGATCAGGGTACGGGGGAGCATGTTGCCTCCACCCCGAGAGATCGGGAGGGATATAAACTGGACTCTCTCCGTGGAACGATGGAAATTGAGTGGATAGGCGGTACTGAGATGATGCTGTTGTCGGTGTAGCACCGCTTGCCCCAACTGCAATGCACACAGCTGAGTTATGGGACGAAGGCGGTCGAGGTGCGTTGGGTGAATTCCTTGAATCTGACCCGCCCCTTGGAACACCTATCCAATGACCACGAGTGTCAAATGACGAAGGCTGGGGTATATTGGAACGGGAATTTGAGCCTGCGTTACTGGGTGGGTCCTCGGGCATGAGAGTAAGAAGTAAAGTGTGAAGACCACGAGGCGCTGGGCTGCAACAGCATCATTGACCCCACAGGTATGGGGGCCCAGGTACCAAAGTTGTAATTCTGCGTGCATTTCTTTGTCGATGCTCGAAGCTGGAGGGTGTACACATTACCCCTGGAGATGCTGCATTTTCTCTGAGTAGTCACTGAAAACAAGATAGAGCCGGTGAAGTCCAACCTGTGATCTCATGCTCAACCTGAGTCTGCCGTGTCCAACAGGCATGTTGAGACCGAGGCGTGTTGACAAGATCCTAAGATAGGTATGTAGTATAGCCTCACACCCTCTCAAAATCCAAATCCAAGACACAAGAGCAATCTAATGCCCCGCCGCTCCGCGTCTTCCTAGTATTCCCAAACGGATCAGTTGCTTGTACATGTTTGGAGTCGAGGTTCACGTCCGCTTGACGTAGTACGGATCCTACAACGGGGTCTTGTGCATGCGAATACCGGGTTTGGTACTACCTGCGAGAGAGCTGTCTGAGCCAGGAACTCACAGTAGTATGGAGTGCCCGTCACATTCAGCACGACTCGTAGAAACCGGTGTCAGCCGAAGAAAACGCGGAGCCTCCTCAAATCCCTCACCCGATATCGGGTTGGCTCCCAACCTGGGAAGATGATTTCTGCTCCTGACTCCCTACAGTCACGGCTTTCTACGTCTCCCCGGCTCTAATCTTCTCCATTCCCCCTCCACTGCTATCACCAAGTAGTCGTCATTGATGGTGCCCTCCGATGAGCACCTTGCAAGGCAACTCGGCCTCTCTGCGCACCTCGGTAACCCCCACGCGATATCAGTTTCGCTCCCGACATGGAGAGACAACATCGGCGATGAAGGGGGCGAAGAACGTGTCGTGGAGAGCATGGTGAACGGCTATCCGAGGCTCTTCATCCATCCAAGCATCCAAAAGGTGAGTAGCCTGCTGCTCTTGAACATTAACCAGGGTCATTGACCAGCGAATTTGAATCTCAGCTAGCTGCGATTTGCGAGCAAAAGTACGCGGCGGGGGGAGAACGCTCCATGTTATTCTCTACCAAAAGGTCGCAGAACAGCTCTGCGTCTTGAATGGATCGATCTTCCCATCGGGGCAAACCCGCCTCTGCACGACTCGTCCATCTCCTCATATCCCCCGACCAAGACCTCGTCGACCAGGAGAGCATCGCGTGCACGTGCGCAGCCAAGCAGTTTTGGCAGCACACCTGGATGGGGATCAGCAGTTGCCTGGCGGACAAGTGGCTTGCGCTATTGCCGGAAGAGCACAGGGAGCCCAGGGTGGTGCCTGCAACACCCACAGCTGCCGCCAATCGATATTCCAAAGGAGCGTTCACGAAGCACTATTCAGTAGCGGTCAAGAAAACGCTGTCACCTCCTCCTACCGCCACCCACACAGCCGTTTACCTGGAAGAACGATATGGGCGGAACCTCCCTCTCACCGCTGCGTCTTTCGCCGAACGCGCTTTACGCATTGTCAGTAGGCTCTCTGCTGTCTTGCTATGCGATAGCGTCCCCGAATACCAAGAAACCGCAGGGCAGGAAGAACTGAAAGTCGGGCCTAGCACGCGGGGAGTCAAGGACGTATCCGAGACAGAGGTGTACATTACCCTACGGGCGTGAGCACCATTTGGAACGCACACCGACTCGCTCTGAACACACTTACTCCTGCGAAGAGCATGTGCTTTGGGTTCCCGAACACCGATATAATCAAGATCTTGCAGAAGTGGGGTCTGGGGTATCATTTCATGGGGCATGGGCTTGACACCGACATCGACGAGATGGAGAAGATCCTCGAAGAGGAAGCGAAAGCGAATCCGGGTACTCCCCCGATTTTGGCGTTATTCACGGAATTTCCTTCCAATCCCCTGTTAAGATCTGCCAATTTGCCAAGGCTTCATAATTGGCTGATAAGTACGGATCTATCATGGCCATCGACTAGACGATCGGTACTTTCGTCAGCGGCAAGGTCATCCAGTACGCCGATATCGTGGTTAGTAGTTTGACGAAGGTTTTTAGTGGGGTTTCGAACGTGATGGGTGGCAGGTTCGTCCTTGACTCGTTTCCATCGACGCGATGACTGACATCGAATGAACTATAGCTCGATCCTGAATCCCCAGAGCCGACACTACAGCGCCCTTAAAAACAAACTCACCTCAATATACGAAGACGTCTAACTCGACGAAGACGCCATCTACGTGGAACGCAACTCCCGCGATTTAAAAAAACGTATCCAGCTCATCAAATCCGATGCTGAAGCCACCTGCGACTTCCTCCGCTCCCGATCCGTCGCTTGCGGGCACACCAACACTAGCGTCGCAATCAAGGGGGTGTGGTACCCCAGATACAAAACACCAGAGCACTACCCCCACTGCTGCATCAAGAACAGCAGTACCTCGGAAGAAGGGGGGTACGGTGGCCTCTTCTCATTGACGTTCACTTCCAAGGCCACTTCGACACACTGCGTGATACAAGGGGCCTAGCTTAGCGACGAACTTTACGCTGGCATGCCCATCTACGATTTTGGCGCATTTTACGGAATTGGAGTGGGCGGCAGGGTATGGAGTTGAGGAGGGGTTGGTTAGCGTTAGTGTGGGGATGGAGGAACGGGGGGAGTTGTTGAAGGGGTTGGGGAGTGCGATGGAGGCTGCTGGGGCTGAGACGCAAAGTGGTTGATCTTGTTATGTGTGCCGTGTTGCCGGAGGGGTTGGGGATCGGGTGGCAGGTGGCAGGTTGTTAAAGATGGTCGTGATTTGATATCATTCCTTCCAGGATACTGCTTTTCTTGTTAGTCGCTCCTCCAACAGGGACTGGGCTGTCAGTACGGCGGACGGAAGTTGTGACGGTTGGGGGGTTGGGGCTGCCAAAGCCTCTGTTGCTGTTGGCCGTGGTTGATACGTATTTTCTCTGGCTTGTCACCGTTTGATATATTTTCCGTTCGTTCTAATCCTTCTATTGCTACTACGTGTTCCCCCAACAGGGCTGTCAATGTATCTTTACATATCGCATTTGGATCCAACTACAACATCATGCATTCTACCATATTTACTTGACCATACTCTTTCAATATAGCTTAGGTGTTGTTCATTTATTTTTAACTGTTCATCTTTTGAGTAAAAACTCAATTCTACGAAGTTCATGCTCCTCCCAAACACTCCACCACTTGTCACAGAATTTGAGTATAACCGCAGCATCCTCAGACTGTGTAAGTAACAAAACGTGTCAGTTGGCCCCCCTAAGCAGGGGGAAGATCACTCACTGTCGAATAGCCAGCCAGTGTTCGAAAAGTTTGAATGAAATTCCGAAAGGAGCCAAGCCAGATGCACCTTTGCCATACCGGATATAATGCAGACATAGACTTGTCCAGTTTATGCCATCCCCCCTTCTGGGTGAACTCAGCAAGTTCATGGCCAATACCGATACCGCCGACAGCTTGGCTCGAGTGGGCCTCCAGTACGATGTCTGGCAGGTGGCGAGCGGAATCTGCCAGGACCCGTAGGAGGTGGAACTCCGCATCCTCCCTACTTTCCTGTACTGTATTAGCACAGGAGTCGAGGTCTAGCAGACATTCGGAGATTTTTTGCAGGCAACACCTTACGAGATGTGGGTAAAGGTGAGAACGTGGGACAAACAACGCCTTTGCACGACTTTCTTCATCCAGGAAGTCGGAAAAGGATTTGTGGTACAGGCGCAGAGTTAAATCTCCGGAATCGTTCTTTTCGAGGGTCAGAAGGGAACGGAGGTCGGAAAACAATTCCTCTTCACCGCCGGTCTCTAGGCCAAGCACCATAGAGAGGCCATTGGCTGAGAAACGCCAACTCCAAGATTTCATCGAGATATTTAAATGGTGAATCCTGAAAAGCAAAAGAAAGTCGCGGTCGCCATTGCTATCAACCGCTTCGTACGCGTTCTTGGCAGTCGACAAAATGTTCCTGTACAGGATGTCGAGCGCTTCGAACGGACGTGCCTTTTGCCTGTCGTGCGGTGTCCAGTTGAGGACTATCTTCAACCTCTCAGCTGGAGAGGCTCGACGCTCCGATATGTAGTTGAACGCCATGGCTACGTAGACAAACTGCCCTGAAGCAGCTGACACAAGCCTATCGATGTCATTCTGGGTGAACCAGTGTGGGTTGCCGGTCCGAGAACTGAGTGCGTGAAACCTCCTCTGGAGATATCGACGCATATCCCCCGAGGCATCATACTTGTCGCTGAGCTGGATATGGTAAGCCAGTGCGTGGAGGTAGCCACCTGGCGCCAACGCGGTACGAATGGCCCATTCCGGTCTGCTGGCGATGAAGATGCGAAAGGGAAGGTGGTCGGCGAGCAGACACTCCCTGATGGCCATGAGCAATTCCGCTTGGGAGTCTTCACCGCTGCACTCGTCGAGGCCGTCAATCAAGATGACGTATGGAAGGGTGCTAAGATCCAAACCCTCGCTACCAAGACGCTCGAAAGGCCCTACAACGAGAGTAGCCATTTGGTCCTGCAGCGACTGGGAGAAGATCAGAGGGTCCTCCTCGACTGCAGCGTTGATCAACCTTTTGACTTCAGGGCTTCGTCTTCCCAGTTGGTACGCAATGGTTGGGACGACTGGGTCCATAATGTTACGACTGGGATCGGTCGCCGAGAAGAAAAATGAGGCGCCAAGAGTGTTTTTCGTTCCACATCTTTCGGCAGTAGTCTGCTGCAAGGCAGATTTCCCAGAGCCTGCAGCACCCGTCATGCACAGCAAGCGTTGAGGACCATCCCAGTTCTCGATGAACGTCATGATTTCGCCGGTCACCTCGACTCTGGTATCTTCATCGCACTTCGGGGCATCGTATCGAGCACGGGAGTTGTGGAGAGCATTAGGCGCAGTGTTCTTTAGCAAAAGCTCCCAGCCTGGCAAAGCGGCGGGAGATAAGTATGCCAACCAAAAGGAATCGAGAACGACTACATACCGTCAACTGATTCGGTTTGAGGATGGATAATAACATGGTTGGCATCGATAAACTGTAGGTCTCCCGTTTGAATGTTTTGTGCGCCTTGGAAGAACGATCGATTCGGAGGTGCAGCATCCGTACGTCTTTGTCGTGGAATCGCTCCCACCTCTAAAGGCACATGCTGAGAACGGGAGGATAGCGGTTGGTGCAGTGAATTATGTGCCGTCGATCCAGCAATCTGCCTGAGGCTTCTCTCCTCAACCGGCCGCTGCGAATTGAAAGGTTGAGGAGCCAGGTTGATCATGGTCGCAAGTGTTGGGTCCACTGGTGGTGACTGTAGCGAACCGAGCTGTGGGATCTTCTCGATTGGTAGCTGAGGATAAGATGGTTGAGGTAACGTATCGTTCGGAGGAGAATGCGGTGGTGGTGATAGCAATAAGTTTGGATTTTCGATGGCGATATCAGGGTACGGAGAAAACTGGGCCTGTTGCTCCCAAGCATAGGACCGAGTCAAGGTTGGATCTATCCAGGAGGGTGCCTGGAGAGGACGGGTGGGTAAGGGGGGAGGTAAAGGATATAGGCTGGGTAAGGGAGGAGGTCGAGGATATAGGTTGGGTGGTGTTTGAACCATCGAGCGTGGGTTGTACAACTTGAGTGGTTCCGCCATCGCCCCATGCCTGTTCACCTGGAGCTGTGCCACTGTGTTCTGTACTGGCTGCGGTGAAGGAGATGACCGACTCGTGGAAAGAGCATGTGGTGGTGGAGGTGGGAGCCATCCGATGGGATCAGGATACAAGGGAGCATGTTGCCTCCATCCCGAGAGATCGGGAGGGATATCAACTATATTCTCTTCATAGAACGATGTAAGTTGAGTAGATGGGTGGTACCGAGATGATACCGTCGTTGGTGTAGCACCGCTCGCCCCAACTGCAATGCCCACAGGTGAGTTACGGGACGAAGGTGGTTGAGGGGCATTGCGTGAATTCCTCGAATCTGACCCGCTCCTTGGAACGCTTATCCAGCCACCCCGAGTGCTAAATGGCAAAAGTTTGGGTATTTGGGAACGGGAATTTGAGCCTGCGTTACTAGGTGGGTCCTCGGCCATGAGAGTAGGAAGCAAAGTGTGAAGACTACGAGTGTAACGGCATCATTTAACCCAGGTCTAGGTGTCAAAGTTGTCATTCTGCGTGCGTTTCTTTGTTGATGCCCCAAACTGGAGGGTGTACGCATTCCCCTGGAGATGCTGCATTTTTTTCGAGCAGTCGCTGAAAACAAGATATAGCGGGCCGAGACCAACATCTAGAGTGTCACCTCACGCTCAACTTCTTGGGTCCAACAAGCATGGTTGAGACCGAGACGGTGTCGACAAGATCCTAAGATGGGTATGAGTATTTTCTGAGCCTGGTCGTGTGCACACCATCTCAAATCCAAGACGCTGCTCTTCTCATGTTTGGTTCGGAAACGTTTGCCATTCAGCGGATCAGTTGCTTGCTTGTACATGTTTGGAGCTGAGGTACGCTGCACGGAATCGTGAACCTCACCCTATGGATCCTACGCCGCAGCGACGTAGACAAACTGCCCTGAAGCAGCTGACACAAGCCTATCGATGACATTCTGGGTGAACCAGTGTGGATTGCCGGTTCGAAACTGAGGGCGTGAAGCCTCCTCTGGAGATATCGACACATATCCCCAGAGGCGTCGTACTTGTCGCTGAGCTGAATATGGTAAGCCGATGCGTGGAGGTAGCCGCCCGGTGCCAACGCCCATTCCGGTCTGCTGGCGATGAAGATGCGAAAGGGAAGGTGGTCGACGAGCAGGCACTCCTTGATGGCGGTGAGCAGTTCCTCTTGAGAGTCCTCAGACCCTTTAGCCCTGCACCCATGTTCTGCTTGGGAATCTTCAGACCTTTCACCCCTGCACTCATCGAGGCAGTCAATCAAGATGGCGTATGGAAGGGTGCTGAGATCCAACCCCTGGCACAACGAGAAAGCGGGACCCCAACGGTGAGTGCATATAGAGTAACAACCAGGCACATCCTCTAAATAGGGAGGAGTACGCAATTGACATCGTAGGGGTGGAGGAAACCATGATTACGGAGTGCATCCGTCGAACTACGCGGCTAGTAGTACGCGCCGATCATCCTCCCGCGTCGGAGTTTTGAATTGTTTGCTCTCTTTCTTTCGTCGTCGATAGCAGGAATCTGCCAGGAACGAATAGGCAGTGACGCGCGGAATCTTGACGCTAGCCAAGAAGCCGCCGGATAGCGGATTCACAGTGGCCGGATAGCTTCATACGCGTCATGATCTCCCTTCTCTGTTCAAATGAGGAGCAGCTCAGATATCATCCTCTCGTCACCCGAAGTTTTGTCTATTAGTTACACAACAGATGCCACCATCAGCTGTTTCTTCAAAACCATCGCATCGATTGATGAATACCGCGCTCTCCAATAACCCTCACGCGATATCGGTCTCCCTAGGCCTCCCACTTGCCAGTGGAGAGACAACGTCAGCCATGAAGGGTGCAAGAAATGTGTCGTAGAGCATATAGTGAACGGCTATCCAGTTCTTCGTCCATCTAAGTATCCAGAGGGTGGATTTCTTTCGGGCTGTTGCTGTTTGAAATCATCTACCTTTGTTCTCATCCTACTATTACTGCTGCTACATATTCTTCCAATCGGGCTGTCGGTGCATCGTTACATACCATCACGTTTGTATCCAGCTACGGCGTTGTGCGTTCTGCCGTATTTACTAGTGTCATACTCTTCCAATAAAGCGTAGGAGCCCCTCGATTCTCTTTAACCATTCACCTTCTGGCCATATGCACCTTACGTCCACTGTTAGTCGCATATGCAGTTAATTTTATTCCTTTTTGGGACCTTGTGCGGTTTCTACAGCATGAGGATCGCCTTGTTCACCGATGAGAGCAGGGGGATGTCAGGCTTGCAAGCCGTGACACGAACTCCTCCGACTTCCTAGCGAGAGGTGTCCTGGGTCCTCCTTCCAAATGAGACTCCATCACCGATGGCATCAACGGCACTGCAGAATAATGCATGTCGATAACGTCGACCATACCTTAGAAGGCTACAAGCTCGTTTTCGCTGCTTCGGAGGAGGGGGTTGTCTTGACAGGAGACCTCAGAGACGACTCTCGTGCGAGCGCTTCCCAGGACGACACCTAGAGGACTCCGGCTATCTGGGGGAGGAGGTAGTCCTCTGAGCTCAATAGGGTCGGTGTCGGGAACATTGTGAGAGGAACGAAATCATTCTCTGACCCGGACTTCGTCGATGGGGCTCCTCTCTTCCTAGTACATAGAGATGAATGCAGACGAGCGACCAGTGTCCCAACTGTTGTGATCATCAGAATCGGTGATGGGTCAATTTTTGGCAGTGGGACCCAGGACACCCACCAGCGTGGAACTTTTGAGAGCTCGTATCACGGCTCGGATGCCTGGCATCCCCTCGGATGAGAGACAGAAGGAAGGAAGGTAAAGCTAGTAGATAAATAGGTAAGAATGCCGTCATATGTTCCATGTCTGAAGGTCATGCTCCCAGCTGCAGCATATCCTAGCTAGGTCTGGTGCCCGCCAATCACGCCGCCACTTTGCAACGAATCCGCGTACAACCGCAGCAACCTCAGGCTGTATAACAAAATGTTGTCAGTTGGCGCCTCGAGGCAAGGGTTGACCACCCACTGTCAAATGCTCAATACATAGGTGAACATCTACAATCCAAAAGTGAAAGTGGTTGCGGAGTGAGTGCCCGTCTCGTTGCGGAAGTACCGCGGACAGACACCTGTCCACTTTATGCCACCCCCCCTTCTGGGTGAAACCAGCAACTTCATCTTCAATACCAATAGCGCCGGCCTCCCTGCCTACCCTCAAGTAGGCCGGCAGGGCATCGATGGACTCCAGATACTGTGGCGAATTGGGCACCATGTCCTCCCTGCTATGCCGTACCGTATCGGCACAGGAGTGGACGTCTAGCGGACATTCAATGATGTTTTGAATGCAACGCTTTACAACATGTGTGTAAACACGAGATCGTGGTACAAACAAGTCCTTTGAACGGCTTTCTTCTTCCAGGAAGTCGGAAAAGGATTTGTGGTAAAGACCCAGAGTTAAAGTGCCTGCATCGTCCCTCTCAACAGTCAGAAGGGAACGGAGGTCAGAAAACAGATCGTCTTCTGCGCTGGGTCCTAGGCCAAGCAGTATGGAGAGGGCGTTGGCTGGAAGACGCTGAAGTGAAAAATCCCTCGTAATGTTAATTTGGTGTGCCCTGAAAAGCAAAAGAAAGTCACGATCGCTATTGGTGTCAACAGCTTCGTACGCGTTTTTGGCAGTCGACAAAATGTGACTGTACAGGATGTCGAGCGCTTCGAACGGACGTGCCTTTTGCCCTTTGTGTGGTGTCCAGGTGAGGGCAATCTTCAATCTCTCCGCTGGAGAAGCTCGACGCTCCGATATGTACCTGAAAGCCGTGGCTACATAGACAAACTGTCCTGAAGCAGTTTTCACGAGCGTATCAATGTCACGCTGGGTGAACCATCGGGGATCGCCTGTCCGGGAAATGAGGGCGTGAAACCTCCTCTGGAGATATCGACACATATCACCAGAGGCGTCGTA
This sequence comes from Candolleomyces aberdarensis, assembly GCA_004126415.1. Classification (NCBI taxonomy): domain Eukaryota; kingdom Fungi; phylum Basidiomycota; class Agaricomycetes; order Agaricales; family Psathyrellaceae; genus Candolleomyces; species Candolleomyces aberdarensis. Next base: position 76,381 of record SDEE01000116.1, on the reverse strand, counting down.
CTTGTCGCTAAGCTGAATATGGTAAGCTAATGCGTGGAGGTAGCCACCCGGCGCCAACGCGGTACGAATTGCCCATTCCGGTCGGCTGGCGATGAAGATGCAAAAGGGAAGGTGGTCGACGAGAAGACACTCCTTGATGGCGGTGAGCAGTTCCGCTTGGGAGTCTTCACCCCTGCACTCGTCGAGACCATCAATCAAGATGACGTATGGAACGACGCTGAGATCCAACCCCTCGCTACCAAGACGCTCGAAAGGCCCCACAATGAGAGTGGCTATTTGATCCTGCAGCGACTGGGAGAAGATCAGAGGATCCTCGTCGACTGCAGCGTTGATCAACCTTCTGACTTCAGGGCTTCGTCTTCCTAGCTGGTACGCGATGGTGGGGACGACCGGATTAACCGTGTTGCGGCTGGGATCGGTCGCTGAGAAGAAAAACGACGAGCCAAGAGTGTTTTTCTTTCCACATCTTTCGGCAATTGTCTGTTGCAAGGCAGATTTCCCAGAGCCAGCAGCGCCTGTCATGCACAGCAAGCGTTGAGGACCATCACGATTTCCCATGAGCGTCATGATTTCGTCGGTCACCTCAACTCTAGTATCTTCATCGCACTTCGGGGCGTCGTATCGAGCACGGGAGTTGTGGAGAGCATTAGGCGCGGCGTTCTTCACCAAAAGTTCCCAGCCTGGAAAAGCGGCAGGAGACTCGGATGAGTATGCCAACTCAAAGGAAAGGAGAATGGCTACGTACCGTCAATTGATTCGGGTTGAGGAAGGACATTAACATGATTGACATCAATGCATTGCAAATCCCCCATTTGAAAGTTGTTTGCACCTTGGAGGAACGATCGATTCGAACGTGCAGCATCCGTGCGTCTTGTGGTTCCCATCTCAGAAGGCGCATGCTGAGAAAAGGAAGACGGCGGTCGATGTTGTGAATTGTACATGCACGGCATTGATCCAGTGGTCTGCCCAAGGCTTCTCTGGACTCTATCGTCAACCGGCTGTTCCAGAGCAAACAGCCGAGGAGCAAAGTCATTCATGGATGAGAGCGTCGGGTCTGGTAGTAGTGGTGGCAGGGGCCCTGGCTGTGGAATGTTCTCGATCGGCAGCAGAAAAGGGGATGATCGAGCTACAAGATCATTTGTCGGGGGAGGGGCTGGTAGTGGTAGTAATAAATTTGAGGCTGTGATGGCTTTATCAGGGTATGGAGAAATTTGGCTCTTCCGCTCCCAAGGGTAGGACGCGGTCAAGGTTGGATCCATCCAAGTAGGCACCTGGAAAGGATGGGTGGGTAAGGGCGGAAGCTGAGGATATAGATTGGGCAGTAATGATTGGACCATTGACCCTTGAAGTCTGTCAGCAGAGGAACCGGAAGGCGCAAGTTGAGAACGTGAGGTATGCAACGTGAGTGATTCTACCACCTGCCCCTGTATATTCACCTTGGGCTGCGCCATCGTGGTCTGTGTTGGTTGCTGGCAAGGAGATGATTGACTCGTGGCAAGGCTATGTGGCGGTGGGGGCGGGAGGCACCCCATGGGACCAGGGTATGCAGGAGCAGGTTGCCTCCACCCCGAGAGACCGGGAGGGGAATAAACCAGACTCTCTCCATGGGACGATTGAAGTTGAGTGAATGGGTGGTGCTGACGGGGTACCATCACCAGTGTAGAACCGCTCGACTCAAGTGCAATAGCCACAGCTGAGTCATGGTACGAAGGCGGTCGAGGCACACTGGGTGATTTCCTTGAGTCTGAACCGCCCTTTGGAGTGCCTATCCAGCCACCCTGAGCCCTGACTGGCGAGGGGTAGGGTACAGGGAGATGGTAATTTGCGCCTGCGTTACTGGGTGGGTGCTTGGGCATGGATATTATGGGAGTGAGAAGCAAAGGGCGAAGACCATGAAGTGTCCAATCATAATGGCATCAGTTGACAACAGCAATGGATGTCCAGGCGGCATTTTTTAATTTTGCGTGCGATTGAGGATGCTGTACACATTATCCCTGGAGATGCTGTATCTTCTCCGAGTACTTACTGAAAGCAAGTCGCATCCCTTGTGCGCCAAACCGTTCTCCCAAGTGCGAGCACATGTCAAATAAAGTGGTTGCCAATTCAGACACGCGAAACGGTCGCCGTGGCTCTTCTCACTTCTCCCGTCCTCGTCAGTGGCAAGATTGAGGAGCACAAGCCAGTGACGCATAGACTCTCGAAGGCTTGGAGGAGTGGGGACTGGGTTGAAAGTTGCCGAAGCTACGATGGATTACGAAGGAGTGGGTTGGCAGATGCCGCTGTTACTATTTTGGGGGGTGCTGTTGCTTTGCTTTGTTTGTCGCTCGTTGGCTGGGCTTCGGAGGTCGAAGGATTCGGAAGAGCACGTTGTCGATTGCTGCTGATTGGGCTGGAAGTGGTTTTGTTCCGGGTTGCCTTTCTTTTGTTCTCATCCTGCGATTGCTACTACATGTTCCTCCGACAGGACTGTCTACTAGTGTATCGTTACATGCCATCGCATTTGTATCCAATTATAACATCGCGCACTCTACCTTATTTACGTGCATAATATTTTTTCAGTGAAGCGTAGGCGTTCTTTACTTCGACTTGGCCGCTCATCTTGCAAGCACTGTGCGTCCTCTCAATCGTGTTCGTACACCATGTTCACAAATGAGCAACAGGGAGAAAGTAGAGGAGGGCAGAGGTGGGATAATCGAATACAGTGGTTAGAACCCTCGGTTTGTATCGTCTTTGGCATGGAACATGCACAGTTTGCCACTGTCAATGCAGCTGGAAGGCGGTATGTATAGGCGGACGACAGGCAACGGGAGAACGCAGAACGCCGTCTGTTTGCCCCCCTCTGACGCTTATGCTCCTGCCAATCATGCAGCAACTTTGCAACGAATTGGCGTAAAACTAATGGGGCCTCATACTATATAGGTAACAAAACGTTGTCAGTCGGCGCCCCGAGGAAAGAAGGGGTCACTCACTGTCGAATGATCAGTAAATTCTTGAAGAAGTCCAATCCAGGTCAAGTCGGAAAGGAGTCAGGACTTCAAGTACCGGTCCCATTGCGGGAGTTGCGCAGATAAATATTTGTCCAGTCTATGACATCCCCCCTTCTGGGTGAAATCAGTAACTTCATCGACAATAGCACCGGCTTCCTTGGCCTCCTTCAAAAAGTATGGCAGGGCATCGACGATGTTCGCTAGATATTGTGAGAAGTGGGGCACCGCGCCGTCCCCGCTATCCAGTGCTCTATCGGCACAGGAGTCAAGGTGCACCGGACATTCCGAGTCGGTGATGTTTCCCATGCAACACTTTGCAGCAGCGATAGACGCCCAGGCGCCAAATTTTTGAATACGCGTGATGCGGTGAACCTTGTTGAGGGTGTATACGTTCTCCTTGGAGATGCTGCATCTTCACCGTCCCTGGAGAAAATATTGGGCTTCGGCCAATCCCTAAACAGACACTTCCATGTTCTTGCGACGAGACTCGGCTTGGCTGGGGAGAACACTTGACCGACCAAGTATCAGTCCTTTCAGAATAGAGTAGCGGGACGTTGAGAAAGGAGTGAGTGTATGTAATACAATGTATGGGTCTACGAAAATGATGGAGTTTGGGACAAGACGGCGCTGCAGCGAGACTTGCGCTTGGAGACCGCATCCGAAGCGCGATCAAATGACAGAGACAGTGGTTTGGGACATGGCTCGTTATTTCTGCTCGTCTTCGTTGATAGCAAGAAATCAAATAAACAGCGCAAGCCAGTGACCTGAAGATCTACAGGGACCTGCCAAGGGAAGAGAAGACACTTTTTGGTGAGCATCCACATGTTCTGGAGATCCTGAAGCTGTGATCAGGCTACCACCGGTGCGTTGTCCGAGGTTTTCACCCCCTTGCTAAAATTGCTGACTAGTGCTCTTTCTTCTTGTTTTACTACAGCCCTTATCCAGATTATTTCGACCGATTCACATGTCGTCAGTCCCCCGGAAGACGCGTCTGGAGTGAGAGAAGCTCAAGTTCAGGACCATGAACTGCAGGAACCGCCAGCAGCCTAAATGAAGAACGCGAAAGAGAAGTAGCGGAGGCGAGGGAATCTCTTGTCCCTTGCTTGAAGCAGAAGTCAGATGGTATGGGCGGTGGATGGAGAAGGTGATGATGATACGCAATCGGGTCTTCTGACACTTTGACCCAACCCTGATGTCATCCCTTTGCCAAGTTATTATGCTTGATTGGGAGAACTCAAACTCAGGACCAAGACTCGCGGGAACCGCCAACAGACCAAGATGAAGAACGCGAAGGAGGAAGAGGAAGTAGCAGAGGCAATGGTATCTTTTGACCCCGGTCGAAGGGTGGACGAATGAAAGTTGAACCAAAATCAGGTCTTCTGAATAACCACCGGCCCAACCGTGACCCCGATTGACTTGTGCTATTTTTACCCCGATTATACCCATCCCTAGGTTTGCGCCCACTTGTTGCCTGTGTTCATGAATTGCGATATATCTCGGCTACATCTGTCCAGAAACATCTCACTCTTGGCCTGATATTCAGGCTTATCGTTAATGCTACACAGTGCAACATCTATAACTGGGCTCGGATTACCAGAAATCATGCCCACGACGTCATTAGATGCACCAAGGGTAAATGATTGGCCTCCTCAAGGTCTTTCATTATAAATTCTTACGGCGCTGTGCTAAGGGAAATTGTGCTATGAGTCTATGGGAAATCTCCGGCCCAGCATGAAAACACACTACGGGCTTGTATCATGTTCGTTGGCATTTCCCTTTTGTTGTCTCGGTTTCTTCTGATCTTCTTACCCAGAACCATGCGTGCCTCAGCTTAGTATACTCCATCCTTTCACGACCTTCTCCCACATCTTGGTTCTTCACGTCATTCTTGAGGACTTCTGAAGTTTCAGGCTTTCAATTTGGGATGTTCAAGCAGAAGAAATGGCGATCCGAAGTAGGAATCTCCTCCTAAGCTCCATATGCTGAAAGGCTAGGGACCTATTAATCGGTTTTGAGGGTCACCAAGTCTCGCTTGCGATAGCACTCCTGCGGGCCTTCCCATGCTCAGATACTAGTGATCACTCATTCCGCCACACCGACATGGATTTTGATATCTTACCAACCCCCAGACCTCATCTTCTTGTCCGAGTCGCCGATGAACCCAGCGAAACGGAAACGAACGACCGGATCCCTGACAACGGTCAACCGAGCGAGCGGTTCGCTGGTGCGATTGTTAGTGGCCTCGTAATCTTCGCCATATTCGTGCTAGCGCTCGTGTATCTACTTCGCAGAAACAGAAAGGGAGCCCCTCAGCTCTCCAATGCTGAGATAATACACAGCACCCCCTTAGAATGGGAACCGCCAGCCCATTCAGTGCGCTATCGGAATACCGCAGCTTGTGACCATGGGCTTTATGATTCTGACCGGCCAACATCATCTCTTCCAGCTCGTCCAGCGTGTTCGTACCATGATCCCACCGCATCTCAACCTTATTGTTGGACATGTTCTGCAATACAAAGGGGTTGGCAGCCGCCCACGCTGCGGACTGATACGACTACAATAGGCGCAGAGGATCGCCAATTTAAAGCCATGGGCGCCTATCACGACGACTACGACCCATCAAGCGCCCTCCATTATCAGCCGTCCACTTCACAAATGAACATTCCGTCTCCGCATAATCACAGTAATCAAGTGGTTGATGGCGCGGCTGCAGAAGTCGCTGCAGCCGTCTCTCCAACTCACCCTCCCATACGGACGAACGCGGACCTGGCAGCAGTTCACGTAGCCGCCCCAGGCCAGCATAATTTCGCCCAACCCCCCTCCCATGGCGTAGCTTCCGATTCATCGTACAGCATCCAATCACCACCTAGCAGGCATGGGAGACCAGGGGACATAGCCGGACGCTTATCGGCTATTCTGAAATCCCTGGATTCATTGGTGGAGGAGATGCAGGAAGAGGATAGCATTGCGGCGACAGCACCTGTAGAGGTGACCTCGTTACAGAGACTGAAGGAAGGTTTGGAGGTCGTCAGAGGGGAGTCTACCGCACTACAAGGGAAACGGTCCTCGAGGCGGGCCAGCGACGCTCCAGTGGCGAGCTTGATCGGAAGGAGACAGAGCCGGAGCACTTCCCCTACTCCTGGCACTGACAGGCAAGTCGATAGCCTTGGGGACGGAAGAACGTCTAGGCAACGGGTGATGACCTGAGAGAGCGTTGGATGATCGGGGATAGCGGGGGTGGATTACATCCTGAATGAATCTTTTTGGCCGCCTTCACCTTTGACTCCTCGGCCGATCAGGCATGCCAAACCTGGTCGTGTGGCTGAAGGGGACACCCAGTGTGCAATCCGAAAAAAGAGTCCGAAATTCGATACATCCCTAGACAGAACACAGTAGTAATACACGCAAGACAAATGTACACAAAGACGCCAAAAATGTAGGATAATACATACAGGTGGTTGGATGGGTATTGTCCGACAACGCAAAACCTTTCACTTATTCGACCGAACGCTCTTTCTACGCTCAACTTTCGATATCAGATCGTCCAGGCTGAGAGCGTCGATCCTCGGCATATCGGTAGGGCTGACAGCGATGACGCTGGGACTCTGCCTGACACTAGACTTGCTGCCGGACCTTGATCTTGACTGAATAAAACGTTGTTGATCGCTGCTCTTGGATGAAGCTGATGACCTCCTTCGATGCTTTTGCATTTCTGTGGGGTCAACGTCCTCGACGTTGGCCAGATGCGCGAACAGAGACAGCACTGCGAGACATCTCATCAATATAGGAGCAAAGAAGGAGGAGCACAACGCTATGTATGGGCTTACTGTCGACAACGGACACTATCCCGCAAAGATTTCCTTGGGCGGAAGGTGCCAGCACGGGGGATGAGAGGGTCGATTCGCGGGTAACGAAAAGTCGGTGGGCATTTGCTACGAATGGTCAGCAGCTTGAAGTGAATACAACAGCCAAACCACCACTCACTTGCCAGCAGCTTTTCAATTGCATATTGCAACGTACTGGATGGAGTACAGGAATATACTGCGCCAGTAGATTAATTGCTAGCTCTAAGGAAAGCACATCCTCCTACCTGGATAACGGTCGGCACCATCTGTCCTCCCATCTTTGGCCTTGACCAGAGAGATGAATTGATGCAAAGGTGCACCCAAAATTTGATTACTTTGAGAAGGAACCACAACCTGGGCATCAAACCGATCAATAACAGGGACACCGGAAAAAGAGTCGGCCCATCTACCTTTCCGATGTCGGTCACACTGACGGCGCTGAGCAAAGCCCCACTTTCTTCATCAATGACAGCAACACTGCTAACGCCTTCCTCACTCATGAGTTTCATTGCATCCAAGACCGATGCGGTAGACAGCGCTGCCACCACAGAGGCATAGATGTCTAATGATGGCAAAGGCAAGGGCTGAATAGGGTTTGCAAGGTATTGCCTGAACGATGGCTTGGCTTTGGCATACGAATCAAACCAAGCCAGTAGCCCTCGGTCAGACACCATACCGATAGGCTCCCCGCTGTGGTCGGAAGCCTGGATCAATACTAGAGTGGTGTGTGTGAGTCAATTCATCAAGGCTCCGTGGATACGGGGGTGGTCTAGCAGCGACGGGAAACTCACGTACCACGATGAGTTCCTCGGGCGAAAACTTCAAGCAGCGAGACCACGTCCGCATCATTTGGAAGCGATATCAACGGATTCTTGTCAGAGAGGTCTTTAAGAGACGCTTTATTTAGGGATTCCCAGGTAAGAAGAACCAACTTCACGTACTGCTGACAAGATGAACTGGAACGCGCCCAGCTTTCGCTGCCTCGACAATCTTAAGTTGACGGGGATCTGGGGCAGTGTCGTCCAGGGAAAAGGTATGCCTCGTAGCAGCCAAGGTCAAAAATGCGTTCACATCGGAGAACTGCATTTCACAAGTCAGAATTCTGGCGTAGCATGATCCCGACATAAAGGTAGACACACATCGAATAAACCCTGATATGGAGACCTGTTTGGTGAGTCGTGGTCGCTCTGTTCGCTTCTAACAGCAAGGCAAGGCACATCTTCCGATAATAGCTTCTGTAAGCGCATATCAGTGTGATGCTCCCAATTTGGGCCTAGAAAAACCGTCTGGCTCACATCGCAGGCTTCTTCGACAGTGGAGTCTGCATCCACAGATATGATTCGAAAATCAATGAGATCTGGGATAGCAATCAGGTATTTTTCACTTCGAAAAGGCGAACTGAGCTCTCACCCCTGGCCAAAACCGCCTTCCAATCCTGCATCCATTCAGCGGCATCGGTGTCTGAACCAGAGATAAAGCTTGGGGGTGACGACTCCTTCCAGCTGCCGTTCAGCGATTGCGAGAGTCTCTTGTTTTGAGACATATCCGAATTATTTGACCATTAACGTCGAGGCGAGGGGATGAAGAGCGACTCAAACAAGAGGTCATGGACGTTGAGGACAAGGTCCTCGTACAGAGCGTCTGGATGGTGGCATCCCAAAAGAGGCAGACCGGATCAACCCTCGCCGGGTGCCACCGTGCTCTGGGGAGCACAGCACTAGCAGACACTCGAGGCCGTGAGGCGAGTATCCCTGCTGCGCTGCTGTTGCCCTTTTCTTCCAGATATGACCTCCAAGCAAGAGCTGCGACTGACAGATGCCGACAGAAGGATGTATGCCGCGGAGCGTCTGGATAACTTCCGATGGATATCCAAGATCGTCGCATCCTACTCCAAAGTCACTTTGAAGGACTCTGATCGAGTTCCCGATGATATTTGTAGAGAAATACTCGACATAGGTGGATTTCGTTGACTCCATTTCTTGGGTCCCTTGAGCACTGAAACCTCGAATGTTTTTTTTTGTGCTTGTTTCCAGGCCAATTCGCTGAACTGGTTTACAGTTCGATGCCGCTCGTTGATTTGCTAAAGCATTCGGATGCTCTTTCGCAAGAAGGCTTCCCTTTGGAAGGTTACACGGCCCTCCAAGACGCAGTTCTGGAGAATACATTCATTGGAAGCGTTGCTCAGCTTCCAGCTGCCCTCTTCTGGCGGCCGACGCACCGACAGATTGTCATTTCAATCTGTGGCACGAGGTTAATCCGACAAGCTGTCCAAGACGTCCGGTTCTTGAAGGCGAGACACTCTTCTGGTCGAGGTGGCGTCCACACTGGCTTCTGGTCGCTATACACAGGCATACAGGATCGGATTAAAGCCGGCCTTCACCAGAGCCTCGATTCGCATCACTCTGCCGTGTCGGAAATTGTCTTGACAGGCCACAGCATGGGGGGTTCCATCGCTTATCTGCTCGGCATGGATCTCCTCTCCGACGAGGCTAATCTCCTACCGGGAGGATTAGCTCTAAAACTCGTGACATTCGGGATGCCCAGAGTGGGGGATGACCCGCTGGTTGGCTATTTCCATTCCCTGGTAGACCGTTATCGGGAGAAGCACGGGGCAGAGTGCTTTATAGAGTACTCTGTGAGGGGATATAACGATGGTGAGTGATCAAGGAACCTATTGCACATCTTCTCGAACTTCCGGCATAACCTGCAAAAGCTGACGTTCTCCATTGAATTACAGGCGTCCCTGCACTACCACCTCTCAGGCTGGGGTACCGTCACTTCCCTAAACGGCCAATCTACGCAACAGGTGATCACCTTTACTACATCCCACATGGTGAACGAGAGCGCACCCTTTTCCACGTTGAGGATGATATGGGGACGCAAGAAAGGAAAACAACGCGTTTTCCTCGTGGCGGACACAACTATTACGGTGGGCGAGAACTGGAGAGGCTTCTCCGCAGGATTGCGTGGCTGGAACGGTCGGATTTGGACAATGGTGACGCACAGTGGGAGAAACGGTACTTGTCCCTGTCGGGCCTCGCCGAAAAGGCTGCAGGGTAACCCGATTTCTCGGATGCTTTCTATACTTATACTTGCTCGACATGCATCTCGGAAAGGCTTAGTACAACATTCTTTGACACTGACGTGAACGGGTTTCGAGCGGAGAAACCCCTTTATCTCATTTTTTTCCCTTTGGACATACACACACAGAATTTCACCTTTCTCACCCGGATGGTTAGTTGAATGCATTTGATCGTGTTTCAGTCGTACGACCTCTCTTGATACTCCGTTCTCTAAATCTACCTCCCATACTCATCAAATGAACATCAAGAGTACGTACGAAGAACGATGCGAGATGGGTCCCCGTCCAGACCGCGTCAGGTCTTCGTGAAAATTGAAACGGGAGATGGATCCAGATCTTGAATGCTGTAGCAATTGATTAGACGCCACTCGTTTCCTCGTCTTGCGGGGGATCAGGCCCGAAGTCATCCTGCCATATGAACAAAAAGGATGACAATCGTCATCGCGTTCGTACCTGGAAGTGAGTTGTGCACGTGAATGAAGAATAGCTACCGCTTTTGTCATGATCTTCCAAGTTCCTGAGTCGCTAGATTGCTTGACACCTGCTAGGTGTCCAGAAAAGGAGAAAGGAGAAAGAATCATTGAATTGTCACACAGCACAAGAGCTTGGTCGGCGGAGGCGAACGCGAGGCTGATGAACTGATCGATCGTTGGTGCTTGATGAAAAGAAGGGTGGGACGCTGTGGGACGGGACTGACGGCTACCTTTGTACTCAGCCTCAACAACAAAACGGGAGATATTGTAAAACGCACCTATGCAAAAAGGATCAGAGGATGCATTCTGGGCTGTTTGACAACTTCCCCCGGGGTGGTAAGGTTTTTGACAGCAACATCTGGACGCCTGAGATTCCCGCTGGAAGGCTCCGGTGGACCCAATTTTGACACGAAAGGAGTCCTACTGATTGACGTAAATAAGGATTTTGGGTGGGTTACAGAAACACGTTGGAGGGCACGAACGTCGGACTACATGTAGACGATTGGTCCACGGTAACTCGCAGATCTATACCCAACAATTAAGCTCCGAGTTTGTCGCTGAAACATGCATTTGGCAGGCGATGTCATGGTTATTGGGAGATGGCGTCCTGTTCTATTGGTCAATCGGTCAGACCGTGCACTCCCCAACGGCGTGATGGAAACCACCTCACCAGAAGACGGCGCCCTTTTGCTGGATTCGCTGGACTGTTTCAGCTGGATTTCTTCTTGAGCCCTGGTGAAAATGTCAGGCAAACCCCAGAACGAAGCTTCCCAATTTTCGACGACAGAGGGAGGATAGTGCATCGGCACAATCCAGCACTTGCCGAGCAAGAAGGTATCCTCCACAGGGTCGTCTTCATCGGCCAGCGGCACCAGGACTTGCAAGCGTGGGCAACTCGCCACTATGGCAGACAGCCAGGGTTCTTCGATAACGGAATGACGTAGACCGAGTGTCAAATGAGTAAGAGAAGTTAACTTGTCCAGGCCTGGAATCGTAGGGGATGCGGTGTGCTTCCAGAAGACGATCTCTAAATGTGTGAGAGTCTTGTACCAGGGTGGGGAGATGGTTCGGGGGGCTGAGAGGAAACTCAAAAGGTGTTCGTGTTCGATCGAGAGACGTTTGAGGGAGAGTGACGATACGTAGGCCGCGGCACCAGTTGGTGGTAGCTTTCCTCCGAAGTCGACCCATAAAGCTAGGTCCACGGCACCCTTGCAAACGTTCAAAATGCGGCTTGCCTTGGCTGGAGGCACGGAAACGGAGAGACACAAGCGCTCGACGTGCACTGCGAAGAATTCTGGAGGTTTGGAATCCACTGTCCGGATAAATAAATCTGCATCGTGTTCCCCCAATGTTACCATATGGTAGATATATGGCTGAATCCTATTCACGAGAATAACTGAATTGATTAGGGCGTGGTGGTCATTGGGGGACAGTTCTGTACTGTGGAGGCGTACCATTTCGCTACCCTACGGGCAACCAGTACCAAAGAACGGGCACTTTTGGGTTCGTTCCAGACTGCCCTTATAAATACCTCCCGCTGGAGCTCATAAGGGAGGTCGTTGAAGGGGATGGCAGGTGTTGAACACATAGTTGGCGGGTGGGATCGATGATTAAAGAGGAAATTTATCGCTTTATAGACCTTGCCATCACGTGGAGTGAGGTAAGGAGGCCAACCTCATGTTATCGCGTTTCCATCACCAATGGGTCCTCGATGATCAGGATTATTTCCATCCAGGATCAAGGAAAATCGTATTGAGACCGGGAAACAGCTGGTAGATCCTCGTTGTGTGTGGCAGGTCAGGCGGCGTGATTTGAGGCCGTTGGTCGGGCTACAACAATTGGACCAAGCGGGTCATGAGAGTCGGTGAAAGACTCTTTGGTCCGCCTGTCGGGAGCCGGTTATGACCAAAGGCCTCGGAAAAAGCCTTGGGATGTGAAAAAATATTACTCGAAACATGGTTTGCGCAGCGCTCGTCCATGATGTATCAGTTGATGAGGAGCTAGCGCTTGAGATCTACCTGAGGTGATGGATTTGGCCCGTGGGCTCGTTCCCATTCCAAGAACGAGGCTGAGCTAACTGTGCCGGAGGGAGCATTGACATCCTGCGATGATCAAATCCATATACACGGATTCTCGGGCAGCTGACCCCAAGAACTCAGCCGGATGACCACCGGTGACTGTGCAAGGTTCGCTCGCTAATACGACACGAGGAGATGTCAGTTGGAGCAGCAACAAAAAATGAAATTAACTCGCCAGACATGAAATTTTTACTACCAGATTCACCCCATGCCAGGGTGTCCTTACAATGAAGTTCGCGAGGTTGGTCCAAAGTTCCGGACGAATCACCGAGCTCGCAACCTGGACTGGGCCTAATTAAAGGGCTCTAGAGTATCCCGAATGAGGACAGTCCCCATCTTTCAGAGTCCACCTGAGGCTACCGGCGTATCAGGCTGTTGAGACGAGGACTGAATTCGGAGCAATGGCCGTGAAAATGGCAGCTGCCAACATCATCGACAAGGTAAGGTCGACTCTGCGACGTTGCATCCGAATCTGGAAATGCCGACGGCTAGCCCGGCCACGCTTTGTTTGGTCATTCGGCCGAGGCATCCGAAGGTGTCAATCATTGCCGGTCTGTCGAAGTCTGTCGATCCCGGCCTGGCCAGGCAACGACAGGGAGAGAAAATACAAGAAAATACGGGCTTAGATAGCGCTACAAATACTTAGTCTGACATGGTCTGGTATTACGAAGGTTTAGTTGCAATCGAGAATGATAAGAATCTGAAAGGACACCGGGAAGAGCTTCAATATAGGAGCAAGGCAGAGTGGAGGATCCCAACGAGAATCCGCAATTTCCAGAAGAGAAAAATAGTGATAGGGAATCGAAAGGTATATGCAGGAATAAAGCGGCGGTGGCTTGTCCAACTTGAACATGCGTTCAACTAACGCGAACGTGCCTTCCTAGTTGAAGGTGGAATTTGGGCTTGAAGTTAACGAAGGTAACATAGAGGAACCTGAAGAGAAATCTCAGAATGAGGTTCTGAACAAAGAGCTGCCATTGACGTACCCTGGTATGATCGTGCGCCTCCTGGAGTAATCTGGCGATGGAATTATCAGTACATATGGATGTCAATCGGGTAGTCGAAGCTGCTCACGGGTAGCATGGGAACCTGCAATACTAGAAGAATAGTTTAAGTCCTTGGTTCCGTTACAGTCTGTGCAGATACTCACTGAACGGGCATTTCGTGGTGACGGTGGATGGGCAGGAACCCAACTTGCCTTGCTCCCTATTGTAATACCTGGGGAAAGCACTGCCATCCCAGTTGACATGACCTATGCACCACCGTCGCACTGTGGCGTCTGACGTCAGTGGTGAAATCTTATCTTATCGCGGTTGGTGATCCCAGATCCTGCACAGCATTCGTTCGTCAACTCTTGTCTTCTCGCAACGAGCTCGAGGCCCCCTCGTCCAGCTGTAAACCTTGAAAAAGGTGCTTTGACAATGGACAGTGAGCGCATAATATCTTGATTCGGTTAATCAAGTGTTCCAACGCCATATTTGCATCTAGCCGCACCTATCGAGCGTCTCTCGGAGGACGTTCTTTGCGAGATGTTCTTGCATTGCCTCCCATCTCCTCAGTGGAACATCACATTATCTCCCAAGCACGCACCTGTGCTTTTAACCCACGTGTGCCAGCGCTGGCGAAGGATCGCGATAGCGTTCCCTATCCTCTGGACCTGGCTCAAGATCGTCTTTCCGCTGGCGGACCTGAAAGACATTGACAATCTGGTGCCTACCGAAGCGCTCAAGCGCTCAAAGATGGCCCCTGTGCATGTCCAGCTCATTTTAAAGCAGCCTCCTGCCACCAGCTTTACGCACCCGCCTTTCATAAACCAATTCTTGCTCCCAATCAGCCAGTCTCTCACACGACTGGCACTTGTCCAAGTACCTGTCGCGCAGGTCCAGACGCTTCCGCCAGGATTATTCCCATCCTTGGAGCGGTTGTACCTACGACCAGTCTTCCAATCCTTCCATGCTGACGATATTGGCTTCAGGGGGCCCCTCGAGCTCAAGCCGATCGTTGCATTCAGGGACGCTACTTCGCTGCACCACGTAGCGATAAGCAGGTGGATCCTGGATTCGAGTGAGATTAGTATTCTCCTCCCCGCAGGCCAAATAACCCATTTTATCGTTGGACCCAGCATGGAGGATGGGGATCAATCGGATTGTCAATTTTTCCTTTCCCATTACCTACCAAATTTCATCAATCTACGCTGTTTATTCCTCAGCCTCAACTTCTTCGGGGACATTTTAGAATCGCTTGGTGATTCGGTTCAAGCCACACGAATGGAGAGCGTTCAAAGCCTTTTCCTCGACTTTTGGCCTGAAAGATTTGACTGCCCCACCCTCTTCAACCTGTTCGACTTCCCGAACATCCGGAAGCTTCGATTGGAGGGACATTCCTTGGATTTCTTCCAAACGGATTGGATGCATTCTGTCTTCCTGAACAAGATAAGGGCCATGGCTCACCTTGAGCATCTATCCTTGTTCGCATCAACCATACCCAAAAGGTCGTTGTCCTTATTGTTCACCGAGACGCCTCACCTCACCGTCCTCGACATTCACCTTCCCCTGTCCAATCGTCTTGAAAAAGACCTTTTACCTTTGTTAACACTCGGACCTGACCCAGAGAAGCACTTACTCCCCAGACTACGTGATCTCGTGCTTGAACTCAGCCTCCTCGTCGAGATCAAGGACACCGGGATATTCTCAACGTTTGTCGAGTCCCGAGTTCGACAAGGACATCTGGAGAGGATCGTCTTTTATAGGACCTCTGAATCGAGGAGGAGGATGGATGACAAGCCACTCATCCAATCTATACAGCCGTTTATCTCGGAAGGACTCGTTATTTTGGAGCAAAGAACTCATGCATACGAATTTGGCGACTGGAATGGGTGGGTGTACAGGGACAGCGATTTGAATGATTGGCTAGAGGCTGAAGCGGCGATACGATAGGCTACTCTCGGCTACTCCTTCTCGGTACCCTCTGTACAACGATTTACTAATCGGTACTTATATGTTTGACATCGATGCGCTGTACCTCCGTATCCGACTCGCCTCTCATGCCGAAGAATATTCGCAAAAACTTCTCACCGCACCCTGGGGAGAAGGCTAAGCAGAGGGAGGCACAAGGCTCCACCAGGGTGACAGCATGGGTCATTGGAATGTAAATTGTGGTACCATTCCCATGGATGTGGATACGATATCATGCCTGTTACCACCATCAGACCGGCTTCGTCACGTCCATTGTTTCGGGAGCAACGGTTCAGGGGGTGGTTGACGAACCGTAGACGTCAGCAGGCTCCGTTCCACAGTAAATACGGCTGTGGAGCTCTGAGAAAAGCAGAACATCACTATTGCTCATGGTGCTCAAGACGCTTATTGTAAATATAATGCACTGTATTATTTTTGGCTCTCTGAGTGGAAGAACCAGAACAACGTTTGGTGCACCTGATGTGTTCCGGCAATTTTNGCCGCGACGTCGTTACCTTGGTACTGGGTTGTCACCGATTGTTAAAAATATCAAGGTATCGAGGCAAATACCAAGGGGTGGCAAAACTCAAGGTCACCGGGAACAAAGGCATCCGGTTATGCTCCCACAAAGAATGATTGTTATTATTATCGATCCGTATATATGTGGACGAGAGAGAGAAGACGGATCTTCATTCCCCTTCTTCTCCCCACCTGTCTTTGGGACCGGTCCCCCCATTCTTTCTTCTCTTTCAATCTCCCTAGCACTGTGTGTTAGCTTTGATAATTTCAGGTGTCCCGTCTCTAGCCTGTTGATCCTTTCATTTCATCCACGAGCCTAGTCTCTCTTGTTCGCTCTCAATTTTCAAATCACCTAGCCAAGAAAAACACTCCTTCACCGTTTTAACTCCTTCCGAAATGTTCGCCAACTTCTTCGTTTTGTCGGCATTCGTCCTCGCATTGGTGTCCCAGGCGTATGGACATGCTGCTGTGTCTCCTATGGTCGGCGTCAATGGCACTCCTAGGAGGAACGACGTTAAGAGACCGAGCAATGCGAACCCTTGTGGTGCTGGAGTCAACGTCGCTCAAGCCTTGAACTCTGCGACGGCTGTCACTGCTGCTGCCGACGGCTCGTTCACCGTTACTGCTATCGCTTTCAATGGGTAAGCACGCTATTTTTATTCCGCACAATAACGGTTACTTACATTCACATCTATCTGTCTTCATCCGTAGTGGTGTTGATGGATCTCGTCAAATGACGGCCCAGGTTAGCGCCAACGGCAGGACGAACAATTTCGTCGCAGCCACCGTCACTCGGAACGGAGACAGGGTGAGGATGACAGATTGAATACATACATGTGGTGATAACTGACGATTGGTTCTATACGGTCCGATATTGCATGCGTGTAGGCACCCCAGGGTACTGGATCGCAGCAAATCACTGCTCGCCTCCCTGCCAATACGCGATGCACAGGCGGTACAGCCGGCAACAGATGCCTTGTGGTAAGCGTCATGCACGGTCTTATCTCTATACCCTAGACAAAAAACGCTGACGTCGTCACCCAAAGCAATTCCGAAGCGTTGCTGGGTTTGGTAACTGTGTTGCCGTTCAGCAGGGTGCAGCCGCCAACAACAGGAACAACGTTCGAACTCGAGGACTGATTCAGGGAGTGAGTGATCCATTTAACTTATTTAATAAACAAAATGAACTCACAATCTATCCTTTAGGGTACTCGTGCAGCACGTGCATTGCTGGCGGATCTCGAGCACCGTGGTGAGGAGGCTGTCGAGGTGGTCAAGCGCAGGGCCTTGCAGTGGATTTGGGCATGACCGGGGCTACTATACGCCGAGCTCTCTTTTGCTTTCATGTAGAGATTAGCGTCTGAAATTTTAGAGAATGAAGATGGGTTAAACATAAGACTCTTGCCGCGATTATGAATGTCAGATAACCCTTGGCCAAGTAAGGGTCTGGAAGGGTTCATGAACGATGAAAAAAACATGCCGTAGCCGCGACTTGACTGCGATCGCCTCCTATGCAGAACAAGAATGCGATTCAGTGTCTAACACTCATACAAGACGTTATTCACTTAACGTTACACGCTAAGCTATGAATACACGACGCTTCACCCATTGGGGAGCGCTAGCTCGGGTCGTTTTGCTTGGGACCCGCTGTTAATTTAAAGCCTGGGCCAAGGCTGTCGGCGAAAATGGGGTGCTGGATCGATCACTCTACTAGGGGCACCTCACTGTCCTCAGCGCGAAAATGCGGGGCAGCGATGCTGTAGCCAATTTAGTCAAAAGGCGAAAAATGACCATACATGACGACGAGGACTCGGACTTGCACAAGGAACATTTCAAAGGCGATGAGGGGGCGATGTCAGTGACGGAATGAGATTGCGCACGGCGGCTGCAATGTTTGATGTTTGGCGTTGCTTGTCCCTCCTGGCCAAGATATCAGCGTCCTGCTCAGAGTCGTCCACTAGCCTCTTTCTTCGCTACCACCACCTCCATCCTCACGCGTATTTCGCCCTCCTTTGTCACCCTTTAGCCCCTAGGCAAGTATATCTACCGTCAGCAAGGCAGATGGACTAACAATCGCGCAGGTTTACGATATCCAGATGTGCGGAATCTTTGGCTATTGCAGTTATCTCAAGGAGAAGGTGCGCATTTTATTTTTCGGCGTCGATGCAGGCACGCGATGCCATCGTGTTGCATCGAGGAAGGATACTGTGCTGCCTGCAGGGTCCTTGTTTCTGCATCATCCCCCGATCTGCTTATTTCGGCGTCGTCTGACATCGTGCTAACCTAATGTCTCGACAGAGCCGAAAAGAGGTCCTTGACGTCCTTGTTGCTGGCCTCGCCCGCCAGGAATACCGAGGATACGACTCGGCAGGTCTTGTCGTCGATGGCGACAAGTCTGGCGAAGTCTACTACTTCAAGGAGGTCGGCAAGGTCGCTGGTCTTCGCAAGAAGATCGACGGTTCGTCTGTCGATGTCGAGAAGACCCTCATGGAACAGGTTTCTATTGCCCATACCCGATGGGCAACCCACGGTCCTCCCTCTGAGAGGAATTGCCACCCTGTTCGTTCGGACGCCAACTCCGAGTTCATCATCGTCCACAACGGTATTGTCACCAACGGTGGCGATCTTCGATTCGTGCTTGAGAAGAGGGGCTACAGGTTCGAGACAGAGACGGACACCGAGGCTGTCGCTATCCTGACCAAGTACATCTTCGATCAATACCAAGAGAAGCCTACCTTCACCGAGCTGGTCAAGGCGGTGCTCAAGGAGCTCGAGGGATCGTTTGCCTTCGTCTTCAAATCGTTCCACTATCCTAACGAGGTAGTAACTGCCCGCCGTGGATCTCCCCTTCTTATCGGTGTCAAGACGGACAAGAAGCTTAAGGTCGATTTCGTTGATGTCGAGTTCGCTGGCCAAGACAGCACCGAGACTCGCGTTGAGCCTCGTAAGTCCATACCACTCAATCAACAATGACATGCACTGATGATCAACATTAGCTCCAAGCAGTCTGCTCGCCGTACCCAGTGCTACCCCTAAAGTTCTCCGCACTCAATCTCGCGCTTTCATGTCCGAGGATGGGCTTCCCCAACCCATCGAATTCTTCGTCGCGTCCGATGCTGCCGCCATCATCGAGCACACCAAGCGTGTCCTCTACCTTGAGGATGATGACATCGCTCACATCGCTCAAGGCGAGCTCCACATTCACCGTCTCCGACGAAAGGAACAAGGCTCGCTGTCCCCGCAACAGCTTGCAGCCACCCGAACCATCGAGACTCTCGAAATCGAACTCGCCGCCATTATGAAAGGCAAATTCGACACGTTCATGCAAAAGGAAATTTACGAGCAGCCAGAGTCAGTAGTCAACACCATGCGTGGTCGTGTCAACTTCGACGAGTACAGGATCACTCTTGGTGGTCTGCGCACCTATCTGCCCATCATGCGCCGCGGTCGTCGCATCGTTTTCATCGCTTGCGGAACGAGCTATCACTCCTGCATCGCTACGCGCGCTATCTTCGAGGAGTTGACCGAGATCCCAGTCGGTGTGGAACTTGCTAGCGACTTCTTGGATCGAAAGACCCCCATCTTCCGTGACGACATCTGCATCTTCGTCAGCCAAAGTGGCGAGACTGCTGATACCATCCTCGCCCTGAGGTATTGCAACGAGCGTGGCGCACTCAGCGTTGGTGTGGTCAACACTGTTGGCTCTACCATTTCTCGCGAAACCCAGTGCGGTGTCCACATCAACGCTGGTCCCGAAGTTGGTGTTGCCTCAACAAAGGTGAGCTTGATTAACGACCTCTTTCGAAGTATTTGTCTGATTATTTCTGTCAGGCTTACACCTCGCAATATGTTGCCTTGCTCATGATCGCCTTGCAACTCTCTGAGGATCGCATCTCATTCACCGAGAGGAGGCGCCAGATCATTGACGGCTTGCATGCCCTCCCCGGGCAGATCAAGAACATTTTGGGCCTCGATGCTGGCTTCCAGCAATTGGCGAGCACCGTCGGCGACAACAAGAGTCTCTTGCTCATGGGCCGTGGTTATCAGTAAGTTATCCTTTTGATCACTCAACATCGCGTCCTGACTCGATCGTAGGTACGCTACTTGCCTCGAGGGTGCTCTGAAAATTAAAGAAATTAGTTACATGCACTCGGAGGGTATGTCTTTTCTTCTTGGTGGAAACTACGTTGTTAACGCGTCCCAGGAATCCTCGCCGGAGAATTGAAACACGGTCCTTTGGCCCTCGTTGACGAGAACATGCCCGTCATCATCATCATGACCCAAGATTCGCTCTACCCCAAGGTGCAATCGGCATTCGCCCAAATTACTGCTCGCAAGGCCCAACCCGTCGTTCTTTGCAACGAAGGGGACGAAGCTATTCCCGCCGGCGCGAAGACCATCCGGGTTCCCAAGACTGTCGACTGTCTCCAGGGCTTGCTCAACATCATTCCTCTCCAGTTGCTCAGCTACCACCTTGCTGTCAGGAACGGTTACGACGTCGACTTCCCTCGAAACCTGTACGTCTCTAGCATCTCGTTTAATCATCCTGCTAACTGTATTTCCTTTACAGCGCCAAGTCTGTTACCACTGAGTAAACGCCTTGCCATGCTACGATCTAGACATTCATTTCTTCTCTCAACGCTCTTCCTTTTCGTCGTCGCCCCTTTATGGGTTGTTTAATTTTGGAGACTTCTCTCTTTTCATGCGGACCATAAAACATAAACTGGCAATGTATTTCTACTACTACTCGTATGACGGACCTTGGCATTTGGCTTTCGTATTAGTCGCTCCTTTCTTGGGCGGATTACTTTGGATTCATCGACCGTTCTCATATGTGGATGGAAGTCATGAAATTTTATGCGTTTCATCACCCCTGCTTCAGTCGAGTGTCGCCCCTGCATAGGTTCGTGGGTGTGCCCCTCGTGCCTCTGTCTCTATTTCCTGCCATTGGGACTTTATGTCTAAGGAGTCATATTAACCTTTCATAGGATCGACATAATCTGCGACTCCGTGATTCCAATCCTCTACCCTCCTAGCGTTCAAGATGCTGAAAGTGGACCCTGCTGTACCGACGAAGCTTACGCCGAAGCTGAGGGCGACCTTGTCGATGAGGATAGGATACCACTCTCCTAATCGTTCCGTTGTTCGTTCGGTGGTATGGTTGAAGTATGTCCAGCCGAAGCTTTGAATTTCTTGCCAGAACGTGAGGTTTCGTTCGTCTGGAAGGAGATGAGCGGGGTTAATAAAAGGATAACGCATTGGGTTATGCATGTGGAGTAGTAGTGTACGGACTCGGAAGAGATCTAGATTAATTACTTACCTGATGCCACGAAAACGCTGGTAACGTGTATGTTTTGCGTTTTGAATATCTGTCTTTGGAGTTTTTCGGCAAGGTCGCGGTATCTTGTGAGTGGGGCGTAGCAGGGCGGTTTGGCGCCTGATTTACAGTGATTGCGAAAGTCTCCACGTCGGATGTGGATAGTGATCATCTAAGGGTGTCGAACGAAACAACAAAGCAGCATTATTGAGCAAATTCGAAGGCAGGATGGGATGAGTTAAAGGTTGACTTACAGGTGGGACCGCCGAGTCTTCTGGAAGGCTTAGAGCTCGCCGTAGGTAGCCCTTTGTTATATCCATAAGAGAATCTGTGAAAGTGAGGTGTGTGCCAACAGTGTTCCAAGCAAGTGACCACCGCCACTCAATCTCGTACCCCGCAAAACCGCTCGTCATCCAGTACAAAAAATCAAAACATGCCAACTGCTGCTCCGGCGGAAGCTTTGCACCAAGTAACGAAGGCTCCAACAAGGGTAGGTTCCGACCATCCGGGTGTGGATATTCAGGCGCGATTAGAGCTGCGAGTGCAGGGAACCTGGTATTTGGGTCGCCGGGGTTGTCGGTGAGGAAGGCCATGCGGGGGACACGGGTGAACGACATATCGACGTTGAGCACCTTTTCGGTTCGGGGAACTCGAATTGGGATGTTAAGGTTGGGCTGGCGGAGGGACCAGCAGCCGAAAGGTTCGGGTTCTGCTGTGAATGTCGATAATTCTACGCCCTCGTCTGCACGGCGGCTGACTCTTTGCCCAGCTGATGCGTTGGGGGAGAGGATTTTGACGTCTGACCACTCCAAGATCGGGTACTTTAGGGCGTCGCGTAGGTTGGTGAGGTTGTAGACGTCGCCGAATGCAAGGATGCCAGCATTGGAGGCTAGATGTTAAATCATGAGCTCGAGTGCAATGGTGGTAGTGGTGGACACGCACAGATGTGGGATTGAGGCACGAATGGCGGTACGATGGGGATACGCCTGCTGAGGTGGCCTAGGTAAACCATGTTCACCTATTGTAGCAAGTCAGTCCGCCTGTACTTGGGTCCAGAGAGAGTATCTCGCACATAGGCAATAAATTCATTCGCTGAAGCATCATTACGCCTGTCAGATCGCACCCTCAACGATAAAAGGAATCGCACATACTGAATCCAGCGAGAGCAAACCCCGTTATATAATGGCTATCGTTACGCAAGTTCTCTAGGTGTGAGAGGTGAGCGGTATGGCCATAGCCTCGAGATAACGAACGAACCTCTCGCATAGTGAGTTGGATAAGCAAAGTTGAGGCTGTTTGACGGCACCAACCATGGCGCAGCGTCCATCGCGACCTGGGGCGCTATCGAGCGCCCGGAGTCATGGCAGGCATCCTCCCGCAGAAGAGGGACTGCGTCCTTGAGCGATAAGAGGTGCCATAAAGAGCTGAACGTATAAAGCAGGGCGGCGACGCAGAGAACGCAGCCTGGGATCACCCACCATCGCCGAGCAGAGCCCATCGTAGGTACAGCAAGGGGGTACCCGGAAGGGAGCGACTGGTTTTGTTCCTGGCACCATATTAATATCAAAGCCTCTTCGAGAGAAACAAAACCTCGGGCATCCCTGCCGATAAGGTTTGCTGAGCGCTCGATGAGTATCATATATGTTTCCTCATCTAGCCGCACAATCGACTCCGATGAGCATAGAATCACAACACAATATAGGTTTATAGGTGCCGTTCATATTGAAGTCAGCTATCGGCCTATACAGACCTATACGATTTGAGCGCAACGGCATGATTCAGCTTGGCTAGCGCTGCGGATATTATGTTGTCTCTGTCATGAAAACCATAGGATCTATGCCGGCATGTGTGTGGGGGCCCATACACATGTTGGTGAAATTGCGAGATAACTAGGATTTGGAATCTTGGGCGCGATTCCAGGGCGGTTGGGAGCTAGAACGGGGAGAAGAGAAGTCAGAGAAGAGGAAGCTCGTCATGATCGCCGTCCGACGCTGAAGATAGCGGATCAATCGGAATACTTGCTCCGCTGAGCAAAGTTCAATCTTCCCAATTCGTTTAGCGAGGCTTTCAACCTTGTGGACGGTGCCACCTGTAGACTCAGTTGGTTAATATACAGCCAGTTCAACGCTACGTTTCTCTATTCTGTGAAGCTATCAGGAGTGTGATGAGGACCCAACCGATCAATGTGCACACACCGGAGTACTCAGCTATTAGCGGGTCTGTGGACCCACTTGGTAACCACTTACAAGCCCCGGACACTACCACTCGCTGTCTGAACGGTAACAGAGCATCTAGATTTTAATATACAAATAAATACACACATAAACACCCAGTCTTGTTCAAGCTAAAACCCCTTACAATTATTAATTCGCCATGGGATTGACATAATCTGCAATCCCATTATTCCAATCCTCCACCCTCCTCGCGTTCAAGATACTGAACGTAGACGCCGCAGTACCCACAAATCCGACCCCAAAGCTCAGAGCGATTTTATCGATGAGGATAGGGTACCATTCGCCTAGACGTTCGGTTGTTCGTTCGGTGGTGTGGTTCAGATAAATCCAACCGAAGGATTCGATTTCTTGCCAGAAGGTGGGGCTTTGTTCATCTGTATATATCAAAGAGGGTCCATGAATTTATATTAGAGAAGTACTGCGGGGGATGAGACGTACCTGATGCGACATAAACAGTCGTAACATGAATCTTCTGCGTCTCGAATATCTGATTCTGGATGTTCTGCGCGAGTTCCTTGTATTTCGACACTGGAGCATAACAGGGAGGTTTGGCACCATGTTTGCAGTGTGTGCCAAAGTCGCCACGGCGGATGTGGATCGTGATCATCTAAATAACAGGTTAAACAACAGCATCAATGAATGAAGCGCAAACATAACGAGCAGGAGGAGCAGGTCGACTCACAGGCGGCAACACCGAATCCTCTGGGAGACCTTGAGCCCGTCGCAAGTATCCTTTGGTAATATCCACCAAATCATCCGTAAACGTCAAATGCGTCCCCACGCCATTCCAAGCAAACGACCACCTCCTCTCAATCTCATACCCCTGGAACCCACTCGTCATCCAATACAAGAAATCGAAACATGCGAGCTGTTCGTCCGGGGGCCCTCCCTTCCACAACTCTTGCCCACCACCATTATGAATCCTCTCCCCTTGATGCTCCATTAAAGGCAGGTTCTTCGAGGCAGGGTGTGGGTGGCCAGGCCAAATGAGAGCTGCGAGTGCTGGGAACCTGGTATGCGGGTCACCCACGTTTTCGAGCCAGTACGCCATGGGAGGCGCGCGGGTGAAAGCTAGATCGAGGTTCAGCACGCGTTCGGTGCGGGGTACTCGGCCTGGGGTGGGGATGTTGCGTTGGCGGACTGACCAGCAGCCGAAGCGTTCTGCTGGGTCCGCTGGTGCACCGTTGTTGGAAGAGGAGGAGGAGGGGGAGAGAGTTTTGACGTCTGACCATTCGAGGACTGGGAATTTTATGGCGTTGCGGAGGTTTGTGAGGTTGTAGATGTGGCTGAATGGGAGGATGCCTGCGCCCTCGGCTATGCGCTTAGAGTTAGGACGAGTTTGAACTTTTGAGTATGGAGAGAGGACGACGCACAGACGTGTGATTGGGGAACGAATGGCGGGATGATGGGTATCCGTTGGCTTATAATGCCCAGATAGATCATGTTCACCTGTTGCTCTGCGTTAGCCGAATTGTATGTGGTCCCGAAGATGGTTTCGCACATAACCGATAAATTCGTTTGCTAGAAAGTTGGGGTCGCAGGTGAGATTGCTGAATCCATTAACAACAGGTAGAGGCACGTACTGAACCCGGCCGTCGCGAACCCTGTAATATATGAAGAATCGTTCCGCAGGTTATCTACGCGTCCGAAACTCGAATTGAGTAAATCATCCATAAAGCTAAAAATAACGAAACGCGTACCTCGCGCATTCGGAGTGGGACTCTCAGAATTAAGACTCGTAGAAGGTACCATCCACGGTGCCCTCTCAGCCAACGCGACAGGCTGTGTCTCAACCACCTTGCATGTTTCATCTAGTGGGATAGCAGCTCCAGCACCAGCATCCTTGAGGCTGAAGAGGTACCAAGACGATTGGAACGTGTATAAAAGAGCGAGGATGCAGAGTACGACGCCTCCAACTACCCACCACCGTCGAGGGGTGCTAGTCGTTGACCAGGCCATTGGCGGTCACGGTGGTCGTGGTGGAGAAAGACAAGTTTATTTGCGCTGGCGCTGGCAGGAGGAATGTTTGACTGGCCGTGCATTTTCTAGCCTGGCTTGAATTGTATACGTACGTACCTTTTTTTTATGGAAGCTGGTATGATAGACAGATGCCATTCCTGATGGGGTTTTGCAATGATCAGCCCGAGGTGTGGTTCCGGTCGGTCGTCTATAATTTAAGTATGCTACAGTACACTAAAAACCTAGTACCCAACGTCTAGATACACGCCTAGAATACGCGATGAAATCGATAAAAATATACACTAGCATACTCTGCTATACCCCCCCCAATCACCCCAAAAAAAAAAAAAAGATAACCCAAAAAACGTTACAGTCTGATCTAGCTAAAATACCCAACGAAACTGGAAACCCCGTCATTCCAATCTTCGACTCTCCTAGCATTCAAAATGCTGAAGGTAGAGCTCTGCGTCCCCACAAAGCCGATACCCATACTCAGGATGGCTTTGTCGATGAGCAGGGGGTACCATTCGCCGTATTTTTCGGTGGTGCGGGAAGAGGTGTGGTTGACGTAGGACCAGCCGTAGGAGGTCATTTCAGTCCAGAATTCTGGGTCGGTTTCGTCTGTAGGGAAGAGGAGAGGAATCAGTATTTAGATTCGTTTTGAAGGAGAGGATTGGACAGATAGAGGGGATATTAATACGCACCAGAAGCAACTAGGACACGGGTAACGTCCAACTGATGTTTCTGGTGAATCTGCTTCCGCACGTCGTCGACGGCTTGTCGGTACTTGGTTAGCGGGATGTAACACTCGGCCTTCTCGTCCCCTTTGTTGCATCTAAAAAGGAAGTCTCCACGACGGATGTGGACGGTTATAATCTATATATACAAAAACGCGCAACCGAATAGTCAATCGCTTAGATAAAATGCATCCAAGATTAGACTCACCGGTGGCAAAGGCTCTTCTTCACCGCCAACGTCCAACGCGTTTCCCAGATACTCTGCTCCGAGGTCCATAAGCTGATCTGTAAACCGAAGGTGCCTCCCAACCATATACCACACCGGCGACCACCGATTCTCAAACTCAAACTGCTTAAGCCCGCTCGTCACATAATACAAGAAATCAAAACAAGCGAGCTGCTCTCCAGGCGGAAGCTCCTTCCCAAACCTCGACGGAGCCATAAGGTGATGGCTCGACGTCTTCCTTGTATGGTCCGGCAAAATCGCCGCCGCCAGGCCCGAAAAGGTCGTATGCACCTCATTCTTGTCCTTTGGGTTGAAGTACGCGAAAGTGGGGATTCGGGTGAATGATAGATCGAGTTTGAGCGCGTTCTCGGAGCCGCGGATGAAGCTTGGGTTTTTGGAGCTTTGGGGGCGGGTGGACCAGCACCCGAGGTGTTCGAGCGCTTGGTCGGAGGGGGAGGTGTCGAGGGTGACGGAGGCGTTGGAGTGGGAGATGGTTTTGACGTCTGTCCATTCGAGGATGGGCCGGCGGAGGGCGTGCCGGAGGTTGGAGAGGTTGAAGGCTTGGCTGAAGGGGAGGATGCCTGCGGAGGAGGCTGGTTGTTGTTTTTTGGGGGGTGAGTTTGGGAATAGGCGCGCGTAGAAAGAGAGAGGCACGTACAGNATGTGGGCGGCGGGGACGATGGGCGGGACGATTGGGATTCTGCCGGATTGGAGGCCCAGATATATTAGATGCATCTGTGGAGAGGTTGGTCGCGAAATGTGCGGTAAAAATGAGGTGGCGCACATAAGCAATGAATTCATTTGCTGACGATAGCTGTCAGAGATAAGGCTGGCAAGAGAAAAGGAAGAGACTAACTGAAGCCTGCGACGGCAAAACTCGTCACATAGTAGCTATCGCTTCGAAGGTTGTCTGTTCATGGTTTTGTTAGGAAGACGCGTCTAATAAAACCAGAGAACGTACCTTGTGCCCGAGTCACCGGATGATCGAAAACAAGACTGCTCGCAGGCGACATCCACTCTGCGTCAGAGGCACACTGAGCGCTTCGTTCCGAACACTCAGAACCTCGCAAAGAAATCGGTTTTGACTCTCGGGGAGCCCTCACGACAAAGGTTGAATAAGTGATAAAGACCGCGAGGACACAGGCGCAGGTGAACGTCCACCATCTGCCTCCGCGAAGGGTAGGGATGCGCTTCATCTTGGACGGAGAATATGGCCTGGGCGGGGGGCGGGGGTTCCCTGCCAGCTGGAAGGAAGAGATGCTGGAGACGCTCCGTCTATGCATGCTATGTGACATCTTGGACTAGTGGGCCTGCAACCGGGGAGGCTGGGACTGGCATTCTATTTTATGAAGGCGGAGGACGAATGCATGCATAGTGACCGGTGATCCAGAATTGATCGGTGTCGCCGGCGAATCCATGCTTGGCATCCGGCGGAAGTTGTGCCTGACAGTTCATTGCCAAATTCCACTTTCCTCCGACAGTCATGGTCAGACGCGATGCTCAGTCTCTCCTCCCATAGACGTTGGCTCGTTGCCGGCTTCTGCCTCGTTGCCCTCGTTTTCGCCGTACAGTCGACCTGGTTCCTGCAGAACCTTGGAGGATTCAGCTCACAGCAGACTCCGTTGGACGCGGAGCCTTGCAAGCAGACGGCGCCCCCCTGGATCTCTCCGTCCAGTTACCTCAATTTTCCCCATCCAACAACAAGAGCTAAAGGTTAGTGGGCGCTCCGAATCCCCTTTCTCTTGCTAAGCGACATCTTGCAGACAATTTGCGAAATGACAGCTACTACGTGACCGCGTTTGCCATCGCTGGGTTCAGTACGTGTATCGAAGCTCTAATGCGTCCACTAGACTAACCTCTTTTTCACCAGCAAATGAGTTTATTGGCGCCGTGAGTACACCATCATCTGGGCCATAGCACTCGCTCACCCCTGCACAGATGCAACTTATTTATCTCGGCATCCTTACCCAACGAATACCCATCCTTGCTCCTATCATTCCCGCCGCCCATGTCTGTACGTACCGCGCTCCATTCCCTTGGACCGACCATTCACCCTTAAATACAGCCGAGCACGCGGGCAATCTAGACTTTGGCGACGTCTTCAACCTCACCACCCTCCGCGACACGCTCCGGCATCCGATCCTTGAATGGAGGGACGTGAAAACTATGTCACCCAATGTATCGATTATGGACAACACGGACCGCGAGGACCCAGCCCTCGAGAGCCTAGGCTGCTGGTCGAACCAGAAGCGCTCGTTTGACGAGCCGAACGGGTCCACCGAGTCTGAGAACGTGCTCAAGCTCGACTTGTCGTACACCCGCGTCCCGGCTTTTGCGTTTTTGAACCCCCAGGACGAGGGTGAGATGTTTGTTTCGTTGAGTGCGCTTGCTGCTGCGATCCAGCCTGGGCACCCGCATCCTGGCGCGAAGAACCTCCCGCTTTTGGCAGAGTCCCGGTTTGGGGCGAAGATGGAGCCGGATGAGCAGCTTGCGTGTTTTGATTTGATGTTTTATGCGTCGACTGGGGTCAGGGAGTTTGAGTTTGAGGATCGGTGGTCGCCCGTGTGGAATAGGGTTGGGACGCATTTGAGGTTTAATGAGGGATTGATTGACCTTACGAAGGAGTATATGCGTCGAGCTTTCGGTCTCGCCGAAGGAGGAGATGTCCCACCGGTGAGCACTCGTGTTACCTTTGAAATGAAATGTTCAGCGGTATATCTGACCTTGTTGTTTGGACAGATGATCACTGTTCATATTCGGAGAGGGGATTTCGAGAACCATTGTAAGGCGGGAGAGACACCTCCGTGCTTTATAGCCAACTCGAGGTTCAAAAAAGCTGTTGAAGATATGCAGGCACGGCTTTTGGAGACTCGGGGTATTAACGCGTCTCACGTCCTCGTCGCCTCGGGTGCGTTGCTCTCTCCCTCCGCTCTGTCTCTTTGGCTGACTTCTCCCTGCAGACGAAGATGACCCTGCATTCTGGGACGAAATAACAAGCTTCGGGTGGTCCTACTTCGACCACACGGCTGAGCGCACCCATGAGCGTTTCAGTGAATGGCACCCCATTTTGATAGATAAAGTTGCCCAGAGTATGAGTATTGGATTTGTGGGGTCGCTGTCGTCCACTTTCAGCCTGCTCAGTGCTCGGAGGGTGGAAGATTGGAATGCCGGTGAAACTGTCATGCTCAGTTACTATGAATGAGTATGTTTGGGGCTTTTTCTTCAAGTGGAGTTTTGAGGCTAATATAGAAAGAAGTGAGTGCATATGTTCATGCGCGCAGATTCTGGTGTTGATGATCTTTGAGCAGCAAAGGTTTATTTCAAGACTAGAAGTCCTTTGGTTGGGCAGTGTATTTTATGTACCTGTTCTCCCCTACTAATTGGAATCGATATACGGAGAATTTATACATCGCAAGATGAGCATTGGCGACCCGGGCGACCGCACCCTTTCTCTGCTCGATCAAAGGATATTCTTTTCATCTACTTTCTCTGGTGCGCCGCCAGTGCTGGTTTCGTGTTTTGGTTTTTTTNCGATGTCCAGCACACCTGCCCACCATGCAGTGCCTCCGCAGGCTGGCTTGCCTCACAGGCGCCATGCTGATGTCCCGGACCAGCGGCCCTCAGGTGAAGCACATTCATCTTTGTTTTCCTTTCCTCTGTCGTACGACTGACGAGATTGCCCGAAGCTATCTTGCCCACCTACAAGTCAAAATTAGCCCTCTTCGCTCGTTCTTCTGACAGCCATGGTGGGAGGGGAAGATTATGATGTCCAAGCTCTCTTCCCATAGTCGTTGGGGTTATCGTCCGCTTCTCTTTTTTTTTCGGCTTTACAGTATATGTCTTCTTGAACGGAGTGAGAGCAAACAAAGACATACATCGTCAGTCTGGCTACGGGAGACTAGCTTTACAGTCGGCTTGGTTTCTGCAAAGCCTTGGAAGCGCTGAATTGTGCCATCCAGCAGCCTCAAATTTGCCCTATCCAACAACGAAATCAAAGGTTTGTGGGCGCATCTGATCTTTTTTTCGCACTTGCTGAAAGAATCTTGTAGACAACCCACAGGATGTGACTGCGTCTGCCATCGGCGGCTTCAGTACGTGGATGTTAGGATTAGCATTGGTGGGCACCCACTCAGCTAACGTTGTTTCATCAGCAAAATGAATTGGTTGGCGGTGAATCTGGGGCAACACCCTCCGTGCTTTATACACCCGACTCTAGAAATATCAACGCATCTCACGTTTCTCGTCGTCTCAGGTGCGTTACTCTGAATTTCTCTTTGTCTCTCCGTCTCTCCCTTCTCTCCGTCTCTCTCTTTATTGTCTCCACTTCTAGCTCTCTGACTGACTTCTCTCTGCAGACGAAGAAGTCCAAACAGCAACTTCCTCGGTGCCAGGAGAACGAGGGAGATTGGAATGGCGGTGAAATTGTTATACCTAGCGGTGTGGGTGTGGTGTGGACGTGCGGTATCTTTGTGTTCGTTTCATTGATCTTTTTTGACCCCTTGAGCTGTTCAATCGGCCGGGCGTTTTTGACTTTATGTGAGTATGGTTATACGTTGCCTACATCAAGCAGTACGGTTCTTGTGTTAATGATCTTCGAACAGAGTTACTTCGTCCTTCGGACGCCGGGCAGTGTGCTATATGACGCTGTTCTGCCCTAATTGAAAGGGTAACTATCTGTGATCAGTTGTAAATGCGCTTCGGAGAAGGTCGGACCCTTGTCCAATATGCTCAGGGCACCGTTTACGCCTACACATCTACGTAAGTCATGCTCGCACTCTTTGCTTTGCTTTTTTCACGCGCCCATCCCGTCGCACACAATTCGGACCCTTATCGCCTTCTCGCTTTATTACTCATGGGAATCTATCGGTGGTCGACTTCGCTTTTTTCGATATTCTTTTCTCGATTTCAATTTCGAGGTCCAAGGAGGCTCGGTGCGTCCGACGCCGATGCCTTTGAGCGCGCCACTGCAATGTCATTTAGGGCCTGCAAACTTTTGCTGACTTTCTCTGGAAGCAGCCCAGCCCTTCTCCCCGTTCCCAGAAAAGATCTTCAAGTAAGTAAGCGATAAGTCTGTTTGTGTGCATGCGACCGCTGATGCTGCTCACAGCGCGGGAAGCCCGTTTGCTTGTATGTTTGGTCCCACAGGTAATCGCTACACACTACATGCTACTCGGAATTTGGCGACCCTGCGAACGCTAGAAGGTGGACTCGGAATCGGAGGACGGACTCTGACCAACCTGTTTGCTCAGTGCACCTCCGAGCCTCATTTTTACGTTTCCTTTCCCCTTTCATTTAATTTGTTCATTCTTTTTAGCTGTTTCGCTCGATTTCGGTTTGGTGGTTGCCAGTTCTGGTTGATTTTATCTTTTCCCTTTTATAACCGTGAGTGATAGAGAACGTAGAAGAGTTGGTTTTAAGGCCTCAGTGTCAATCCTCCTTTCTCGTTCTTCTCTCTCTCTCTCTCTCTTTCTCTCTTTCGTCTCCCCGGTCTGTTCTCTCGCAACCCGTCGTCTTCGACCCTGTATCCCCCCTCTCAAATTTCCTCAACTATATCCCGAACAGGTCAAGATGGTCGATTGGAGAGCACCTGAAGAAATTCATAAGCAGGCCGTGGTGTTTACGAAGTTTATGCATTCTTTGATTGGATTGTATGCGTACGTCGTGCTCTATCCCATCTATTCCTCGCTCTGAGGTCCCCTTTTCTTCGCTGACGGTTCCGTTTTTTTGTTGGACGGTCCACAGGTATGAGTGGTTTGTCTCGCTCGACTTTGATTGGGCGTTTGTTACGCGGAAGAAAAAGTTTCGGTGGCCTATGGTATGTCTCTTTAGGTAGTGCATCGTCGAGAAAAAGCAGGATAACCCTCGGCCCTCGAGGTCTTTTATTTCGCCAATCGGTATCTTTTACTCGCGGCGATGATAGGCATGTGAGTATATTCTTTCTTGTCTTTGACCTCTATGCCGAAGTTGACCGTTTCAATCACCGGCAGAGCAATCGGGTTAGATACGACGAAGTATGTTGCGGCTCGCATCTCATACCCATTAGAGGAGAAATTCTGACCTTTCCTCGTCAAAGGGAGCTGAACTGTCAGGCTTTGTATACCTTCATCCAGCTTGCAGGTGACGCCGCCGTTGGACTCGCGAGTATCAACCTTGCAATTAGAACGTATGTTCGGTCGTTCACTCCTTCCACCTATCCTTCGTCCAGAGCTCTCCATCCAACTCGTACTAATTGAACCTTGTTTAATCGGCAGGATTGCGATTTGGTCCTACAACCGATACATCATAATCGCCCTCCTCCTCATCATATTCGGGCACTGGTCTCTCATTCTCCAAGGCATCCAACTCAAAGCTGCTTGGATCGACGGCATGTGTGTGATCACAGAGACGAATAACAGGATCTTAGCGGCCATATTCATCTATTCTATGTGTTTCGACCTCATTATTCTGCTGGTGAATACGTATAAGTTGTTGGGACTGAATAGTGGGATTACGAGAACGGTTGGGACGAGTAGGATTTCGCAGATGATTTTTGAAGATGGGCTTATTTACTTTTTTATTGCGTGCGTATCAAAATTCATTCTCGTTCTCGTTCTGGTGGTCGCCGAAAACTGACTGAGGCTGTCGTATTCTGTACAGGTTTATGGCGAACCTTATTGCGACGGTGTTCATGCTGCTGGACCTGAACCAAATTATGTCGGTCATATTCAACGTACCCGCGGCGGTACTTAGCACCGTAAGTCTCTGTCTGCCTGCCTCCCTCTCCGCAGTACGCTGACGCTTTCTATCCTCATTCTCACTCTATCTTCAACCTTGAATACCTGCCTGCTTTTAGATCGTCGCATGCCGTGCCGTCCGACGGCTCCAGAACTTCAGTACCTCGAATGCTGAGGTATAGTGCGTCCCCTGTTTTGTCTTCTAGGAGCGCCTTTCCTCTGACCGCAGACCACCGATGCAGTCACTCGGGATCCCAGTCAATGTCACAGAACCGCCTTGGCACTGCGCCACGCCTTCAAAATGCGAAGCTTGGACCCAAGTCTCCGGGAGTTCATGTCCAGGTCCGTAGTATTCCTAATCTCCGTCAACGCTTACTTATAGTTCGAGTAATTGTCTGGTGAATGCAGATGGAAACCTTTACGCACGCAGAAGACCGTGAACAATTTGGCGTTGATTCGAAGCCGAGTCGAACACAGAGAGAGGGGAGTGGGAGCGAGACGGATGTGGAGGTTGACCTTGAAGCTGCGAAATCTCGAGCTTTGTGATTGACTCGTTTGATTTGGAAATTTGTTTGGGGCCTTGCCATACTATTTGCATGCGTACGTTTATTATTCCTTCGTCGTTGCTTCCTTGTACAATCCTTCTTGGTACAATCCTTCCTGATCTTGACAATTGGAAACCCGCTTTCCTGGTAAAATCAAGGGTCAGCTTAGCCGGTAATTAATGGATTCAAGATGGTGTACGGCCACTGGCAGTTCAAAGTTGACGTGCCATGTTCATTGTATACTGTCTTGAAGATTATTCTCCCGGAATCTGATTGGCGGTCATTTGACTCCCGACGTTAGGCCCGGCGGCTCCGACCATTGAGTTCCTCGAAACGACAAAGAGATGCACAAAACCGGTCAAGAGGCGGGCTTCAATACGGTTTGCCATCCTCCCGTTCGGAATACCACCGACTAATCAGAAGAGCACGAAATTTTTGGTGATTTGATTTTCGGGGAGCTCACGTATATTTTCTTCATTTAATCTAGGATTAAATAACTGCGAATCCATGGCATTGCCAGTGAACTCTCCAACCGTTCCTTTCTTCGTCGTCTGGGTTTCCCGTTCAGCTTGCCTTATTGGTTAAGTTGCACTGCCACCGTCTGGCGCGATCAGCAGGTCCAGCGCGTGATCGATCACTGGCGATCCCCGAAAGGGAGACGGAAGCAAAATCAAAGCAGCCCCCCAAGGACCTGGGGAGACCCGGGGCGAAGGGGTGTTTCCTTTGTGACCAAGAGTGAATAGTGTGCTCAATTAAGAACATTGAATGCTTCGAGAGCAACTGCTGCCTTTCAATGAAGGTTGAGCACGGGATTCAGGCTGGACGTTTGCCAGGGTGGCACTGATTCTTGTTAAACAATGCGAGTCCCAAATACGGAGGTGGATCTTGTATTATCAGTGCGCTTCCGTGTCTTTTCTATTAAGATCCAGACATTGACTTGAATCTGGTTCTGAGGAAAGGTTAAGTTTTTATGTATAAGTCTTCCCGACAATCCAGGGGCGGGATCGCTGAATAGAATGTCGTCTGAATCGAGTTTAGACTGTGTGACCATCGCGCCGTTGGCCCTTTCGTTGTAGAGTTGGGTAGTAAGCAACGGACCAGAGCCGTGGTCAGGCCTATCATTGCCTTCAAAGAAGGCATTGAGATGGGGCTGTCTGTTAATCTCGCATCTTGTTGGATTTCTTCTAGCTTGAGAAAGGGGGACAACATTTCTGCGCCGCTATGTTCCCAGCAC
This sequence comes from Candolleomyces aberdarensis, assembly GCA_004126415.1. NCBI lineage: Eukaryota > Fungi > Basidiomycota > Agaricomycetes > Agaricales > Psathyrellaceae > Candolleomyces > Candolleomyces aberdarensis. The sequence continues at coordinate 41,478 of SDEE01000116.1, read as the reverse complement.
CTAGTAGTTCGCCTTGATTTGACGAATGATCAGAAGCTACTCGCAAATTTCTCCAGCCCGATGAAAATATTGCTATCGGCCGTGGTTGTTGAACTATCATCCAACTTGACGACTGCTTATGTTGTTCAGCTATCTCAATTTTAAAGCCCCACAGGCTGACAATGGTACGCTGGTTCTGGCCCCGGATACATTTTGGATGCCACGAATAGTGCTACACGTTGTTTTCATTGAATGACCTTGAAGCTACCTGACACGTCATTTAGTCTCGAGAATGTTTATGTCGTAGTGTGGCTGACAGATCCCAACTATCACCTAGAGGCCCATTTGAGTTCGGCGGATCTACTTCTGAATATGAAAATAAATGAAGCCCTGTAAATGGGGCAGTAAGAATCTTACACCTCTGTGGAGACGGTCGGAGGCCGGAGTCGACAGACTTAGTCTTGCAGCTTCTTAGTGACTGTGGCTCCAATGTTCTTGGAAGTGTACGCAATTCGAAGTTGCGTAATACCTTTTTTCCGTGACATCCCAGGGAATAGATAACGAAGCCAAGTTGATAATGAACCTGCGCCTATTTCGTGCGCCGCCGTGCACGAAAATGGGTAAATTTGAAGATATCCAGTAAACAATTCAATTGCTAGGAAGCTTCGAAGCCACAGAAGAAGCTGTTTAAAGACGTATGTTCAAGTCTTCCGGAAGGCAGCTGATTCTTCAGTACGCACGAGTTAGAATCTCTATCATCATAGAAAGATCCGCTCCAAACGCCCTTTGTTGGTATACAGTTGTCGAGCGATCTACCGCATCTGTTTGACAAGAAGATAGACAGTATCAAGCATTCATCCGAAGATTTGTTGGGCCAAGGTGATCTTGCCAATGCAGCCTTCAATACAGCTCAGGTCCGGTGCTAGTTTCAGAATCTTCTGCAAGTCCAGATGCCATCTGGATCCTGATATCCATCTCAAGCTGTAGCCATGCATACGGGCGAAGTGTTAAAATCATATTCCAACAGAAAGATAATGGCAACGGGAGGGCGATTTTGACTTCAGGACTTTGGAGCAACCCACTTGGGACAAAGCAAAGATTCGGGTTACGACCCGGATTCCGACATTCTGCAGGGTTGAAAGGGAGTGGACTCTCTTAGAGAGGGTATTAGGGAACAACAGGAAAAGCTCTTTCCCGCAGATTGAGGGTCTGTGTGCCTTGGCGGGCGAGGTTTGTATCACCTTTTTCCGATGGCGATGCTCAATGTTAGCGCCACCAGGAGGGAGTTTGAGAGCAACGATCTCCATTTCGCACAGGCAGGAACCTGATAATGTGAGAGGCGAGTTTTTGGTAATAACAGGGGAAGTGGACTTGAGGTGGCCGTTACGGTGACGGTTAACCGGTTACCCAGCGTCTCGAAGAAATTGTTCGAGAGGATAAATGCCGTGAGCACCTAGCAACAGCGTCCGGCGCCGACAGATTGTCGATAAGCTGACCAAAGTGCCTGGTAAACAGACAAAGATGGGATAGCGTAAGGGATGTGAGGACCTCCAAGCAAAATCTGGGAGATAATATGTCCAGTGAGAAACGCCGGCGGAGTCAATTGACCAGCGATAAGGGATGTTGAGCCTTCATGGATTCTTCAAGGCCAAGTGAAAGATCCTTTCATGATTGGCAATAAGAAGAAAGGTACTTTGAGGTATCGAACGCCAGTGTGAGAGAGAGACTTCAGTTGGAGTAGAGAAGTTTGATGGCTAGGTGTGAGTTGGTCTGAGCAGCTCATGTCAGACGTCGGGAGTGGTTGCAAGGAAACAGGACGATGAGAATCGAAGCAAGAAATTACACTTTTTCTAGCTTTGCTGACAGTGGAGCGGAGTGGTGACATATCGAGGGCAAATACAGGTGCGAGTCCGTGCGGTCGACTGCCAATGGGACGGACTGAGACGATAACCCGGGATTCCTTTGCGACTCCGAGACAGAGTTACACTCGACCTGACTCTCATCACCACCTGGAAGGTTCCTGAATGTCTATGGGGGATTTACGAAAGAAGGAGCTTGTATTACCTGCCTGCAAAGCTTTGGATCCAATCCAACATTAATCCGGGGACTCTTGAAGCTGAACGGTGACGCGATGAAAGGCTAATGTTGATCCTGGCGTAATAGAAACCAATCAAGGGCACAGATACTTCCATCAATATGGGGGTTGGGTGGCCTTCAATGTTTCCTCCTCTTGAGTTTCGAGGATTGTCTCCCCGAGGTTTTGGCAGGCCAGTGGCAGAGTGAGGGGAGGGTGCTCCAAATGGATATAGCGATTTGGGCAAACTCCCACGCGCCGACTAAAGGCGACGGCTCGAATGAGCGCTGCCATGCCTTTGCTCACGACAATCACCTCGAAATGTTCTCTATCTCCCTTCAATGGAGCATATTGCCTACGAGTGATCTCCAGCCCTCGCAACGCAATTAAACATTCCTTCGAAAGGGGCTCGAGCATGCTGGACACTGAGCAGGCATTGTAGCCTCGAATGCTGCCCGCTGAGTTTACGACCAAATCTTCATTGCCTAACGCCGACCAACGGGCTATTCAAAGGGAATGTATAGGGATCACTTATTTCTGTGACCCTGAGTTCCCATGAAAGGACCAGGATAAACTTAAATCTGGTCTAAATCTGGTGCCCACAGAGCGCCTTCAGTGAATTGAACGGAGATTTGGCAGCCTAATCGGCATCTTTCTCAGGAAGAAGGCTAGTTCATAAAAGGCAAGTGACATATGCGAAAAACCGGTCCTCGAGATGCTATAAGTATAGTCGTCCGAGCCGATCCTCGTTTCCTGCCAGTTTATTCTCGCCCACCCCGCCGCCGCGCTCCCCCTCCACCATCCTGAGCGTTTCCCTTGCCCGCCATGGTCGACTGGAAGTCCATCGAGATGATCACGATGAATGCTGGTAGGTGTTGGCAATGGCTGTCGCGGTTGCTAGGGCTAACGACCAACGCTAGATGCATTCTCCAAGCTCATCCACGCCTTGCTTGGTCTCTACATGTAGGTGGTGCAGCGGCTCGCCAGACCCCGTTCCGAGACTAAAGTGTTCTCAGGTGGGAATGGTTCACATCGCTCGACTTTGACTGGCAGTTCATCTCCGGGAAGAAGACGTTCCGGTGGCCTTTGGTATGGACGTCATATCAGGATCCACAGAACCCCGCCTAACTCAGCTCCTTCAGACGTTCTACTTCCTGAATCGTTACTGTCTTTTGATTGCGTTGATTGGAATGTGAGTCCTCATAGGCTTTGGCTCGACTCGCTGTTCACCAGACTTGTCCAGTGCGATCGCGTTGAACGTGAAAACGTCAGTAACAGTCTATTATCGTCCCGCCGCTTCGCGCACTGACTATTTCTCATTCAGCGAGATAGACTGCCAGGCGCTGTACACCTTCAATCAGGTTTTCGGAAACGCGACCATCGGTCTCGCCAGCATCAATCTTTCCCTTCGGACGTAAGGACTGGTGTTTCTTCTATCCATAATCATTCTCAACCCAATCCCAGAATTGCTGTGTGGTCTCAGAAGTGGTACATCATCGCACCGCTTGTCGCTATCATTCTAGGACATTGGTCTATGTTGCTTCACGGCATTCTCCTCAAGGCCGCCTGGATCCCTCCGCAAGGTTGCGTCATCACGGAAACCAACAATACCCTTCTTGCTGCAACCTTTATTTACACCATGTCTTTCGACTTCCTCGTCCTCTTCCTCACGGCGTACAAGCTTTTCCAACCAAACAGTGGCCGGTCCAAGCTCGTCGAGCTCATCTTCAGTGATGGTCTCATCTACTTCGTTATCGCGTAAGTGACGCCGTTTTTCTTGCTTCCTCCCGAATCTAAGTTCTTTCAGTTTCCTTGCCAATTTGATTGCCACCGTAAGGACTTCTTCCCGTGTGGTCTACCTAATCGCCACTGACAGATATATCAGGTCTTCATGTTGCTCAACTTGAACCCTGTCATGTCCATTATCGCCAACGTCCCTGCGGCAATTGCAGCCACAGTACGGGCTTTTTGCTAGCTACATTTCCCCATTTTCTCATGCACATTCCTAGATCGTCGCTTGCCGTGTAGTTCGCCGGTTGAGCAGATTTACATCTACAGGGGTCGAGCGCTTCGCGTAAGTCATCCTCCTTTTGAAGTGCGACTGTTGCTGATCCGCCCTCACTGTAGCGCTAGTACCCAAAACTCGACGCTGGCTTTCCGCTCTCAAGGCTCTCAGTTGCGCGGACCTAAGCTTGCTTCGACCAAAGTCACGATGAACGAAGGTGTCGACGTCCACGTCCAGGTAAATTCAGAATGGCTGGATTAGAGATGGTAACCAATAGGCTCTTTATCTTCAGATGGAAACCTTCGACAGTCCCCCTGACAAGTATGGTCGGGAATACGATGCTGCCGGCAACATGCGACGAGCAAACGTTGACGACCCCGAGTCCCAAGAAATTAGCAATGAATTCAAGCGGCCACCTTACTGAGTGTGGGCCATCGCTATCCACCATAGGGAAGAAACGCGAGCAACCAAAATATCTTATCAACGAATACCTTTTTCAACGCGAAATCAGTTGTGGAATCTAGATCGCTGCACATTCTGGTGGTGCCATTCCGTGTCAGCCGCCACTATTCCTTCATCTGGCGCACGTGGCTCTTTCCCCTCTTTTACTTTAGCGCCACCGTCGAACATTTGCCTTTGCCTCTCGCTACGTGTCGTCCTTTGCGGCCATACTTTCTCTGGAATTGTGTTCCTTTGTGTGTGGTGCCTCCATACGATATGCTTAGGGTCTGTCCAACGATGCGACTCTCTCTCAGTGGTTAGTTGCATCGTCGGTCGAGCCAAAGCCAGGCAGGGGGTCATTCTTTTCATGCCTTTAAGCCAGTTGACGATCATAGTTTATATTGCATTGGTTTTGCATAGTGTTATTTCAATCGTAAATAGACCCCCTCTACTGTACATTAGCAGCATTTTCACAGCATACTTCACTTTGGAGTTACACGCACAAGCGCACGGCAGTCCTAGGCTTCGAGGGTCTTCGCCTTCGAAACCTTCACCTCGACCATCAGAATCCGGTGCACCTTCCTTCATATCACCAATTTAGGTAGGTTTTGTGGGGTGTGCATGTGTCCGTGGGCTTCGCTCCGCAGGTAAGAAGCCTCCGAAGCTTCTACGCTTACAAGGAAACGCCGAACGGAGGCTGCCACTCTTGACGGAGTTGTGCATGCGTTTCAATTTTATTATAGGCATTCACTTGTCCGCTGAATTTCCCTGTGAGAACGACAATCTGGTCGTCATCAGACGAGATACTTTCTGACAGTATGATATCTAGAAATTTGCAATAATGCCGGTCGGGAGGCGGCTGTAGCAATGAGACAGATTTATTGGTTTCTGGGGATATTTCGAAACTCGAGGATGGTGATGGTGACTTAAAGCTAAAAAAGCCGGTAGGCATGTATACTCGAGTAGACCCCGTATAGCCATGACTTTAAACAACCGAAGTGTTTTGAAAAGTATGTACCTCAGAGTTGTTTGTGGTGGAGCGTGCCTAGCTTCTGTCGGTCATAACGATGAGGAGACCATTGACATGGATGTAAATCTCTTCAGGGCTAATGCGAAACACAGGTGGGAGTGCTCAAGAACGTCGAGAACCAAGGGCCTAAGAAGCGATTATCTCCGCACTATTTCTTTGGATTTCTCCGAAGATACGTTGATTCTATGTACGCTGGGACTTTGTGAATACACAATGACCTCAGTCGCAATTAACACTAGCAATGGCAGGAGGCATACCGTTATGGTTCAATTGCACCTTCAAGTTGATCACCGGGTGCTGTAGGTCCTTTTGACCATCGGAAGTCCATACGGGGTATCATAAACGCGGAAAAGTGGATCATTGCAGCCTTTCTACAGAAAATCGAGGAATAAGGAACGTCCAATCCCTGACCTCCGCCTTCGACCCAGTGAGTGGGCGAAGCGCCTGCCGCCTATTTCTCGGACCCGACGTTGTTTCGACAATTCGAGATCAAGGTCCCAAGGTCTCTTCTTTTGCCTTTAGGAGCATAACCTATCATCTCAAGCAACAATTCCAAGAAATTTTGAATATCTCATGGGCCCATGTTCAGGATTAACAGTCATGCCTATCTGCTTACCGGACCCGATACCTCTCAGTGTCTAGATCTGCGAGAAGGTATAAAAGCCAAGCGGGTACGCTCGGGAAAGCACTGGAAGAAACGTATCTTCATAGCACTCCGAACTTGACGAGTGGCGCAGCAATGTTGAAGCTTCTTACTGCTCTCCTCGCATTCACGGTTACGGGTACCATCGCCGCCAAGCTCGTCGGACCGTTCGCTCAATGTGCGTCTTTCCTTCCTTCTTGTCCTATGATCGCAAAGGAGCTTACTTTTTTCCTTTGAAGGCGGAGGTATCGGTTATGATGGAGATGTGGGTGTCTGTCTCCATAGTTCTTGGGGTATTTTCTGACTTTTCCGATGTTTTGATTTACTCGATGTTTAGACGACCTGTGAGTTTTTGCTTAGTATTTTTTTTTCTTTTTTGCTTCTAAAATGACGACTCGTTTCCTAGGCTATCCCGGTTATGCATGCACCGAACTCAACGACTGGTACTCTGAGTGAGTGCGGTGTTCCTCCTCGCTGTCCTGCTCGTTTGACCCTGGTGTGCAGGTGCCAACCCGTGGATGCCCCGATCCCCACGAATCCATGAGACGGCTAATTAGCGCGGCACGCTGCTCAAGCCTGAAGACAAGGGTGATTGGCATCTTATTCAGTTGAAGGAATGTGTTAGTTGTAACTGGGATGTCATCAGTTACCTTGGAGTGGCGACCATTGAATCCAATAAATAGCACATGCACGTCTTACCATTGCCTGAACAAGGGCCTCGGCAACCGTCTCGAGGAGACAAGTCAGGCTATTATATCCGCCATAAATCATATATTTCGCCGAAATACTTCAACTCTGTTGAGATATCTGGATTTGTTGATCACTAAGGGGAACCAGTTCCTCGTGGAGCCACAAAGATTCGAGAAGGGGCATCAGAACTTGAGTTAAACTGTTCGTTTATTTCGATCTCAGGAACTGCCCATGAGTCAGTCACCTTCGAAACTGTGACCCGCGTTGCAATCTCCTGATCGGTGGTTGAGCCAGCACGGAGAAGGTCCAGAGTCTAACAGTAAGTGATGCTGTGGTCCAATCAGAACGACGAGAATGAGGTTTCGCGGAGATGGTGACTCAGAATTCAATGGTAGAAGAGCTTGCTACGGGGGCTGGAAGCTGATCCGAGATACTGGCACACAAAAAAAGACCATTCAGTTTCCGCAGAATCAAGTTTCAGGTGCCACATGTTTTCTGAGGCAAAACGTTGGAAGAGCGCTCGAGTCCAAAACGTCCCCTGGAGGTGAGTGAGGGACTGACAGTGAAAATTTCGGCGTCTCGGTGCGCAATGGTTCCGGGGAATAAGATTTGGGCATTCTCGGAGTGCGTGTCGTAACCTCGGCCTTCTTTCAATCCCAAGCTTGTCGGGACAGGGTGGCCTGGCACCTTGTGAACTTGCGGACGCACGGCGGCCAGTGAGAGACTGACGGAGCAGGGGAGGAGGAGCGGAGCGGGCTAAAGGCGCCTGGAAGTCCGAGAACTCGAGGGAAGCTGTCTGAACGCTCAAGACAGGACAGAGGTCGTTCCCCCGAGGCTCGGCCATCTGTGAGATGACGTTGGAAATAGGAAATCATTGCATGTGCGGAGCAGAACAGAAGGAGAGTAGGATTGGCAGGTTGTTCTGCTTCGACGATTCAGACGTCTGAGTGGCGCATTCATACCCCCATACTACATTCCGGCGTGAAGAAGAGACGGAATGGTAGTGATCAGCCCACACTCGAATTTGGTATGTTTACATACGACTGGTAGCAGCCATTTAGATTGCAAAGTACCCCTGTGAGGATCGCACGGTGTCAATAACGCGGGGGAGGAGGTAGTCTTTGACGCACTGGAAAGGAATGTTGGTATGTATACGGTAATAACGACATCCGAGACTACGAAAAGTTGACACTGATTTCTATCACACCAAATTTAAATCAAAACTGTCGATTTTATGCATGAAAGCGGGAAATGGGGAAAGAGGGGCAAAGTTACGAACAGGTGAGAGCGGCGAGCTGTGTCAACGAGAAAATGGCATAAAACGGGAAGATGAGAATAGATGAATATCCAACATTTGGCTTGATTTCAACTTCGACAAACCCACCGACACCATTTCCACAGCTTCAAGACGATGCTGTTCTGGGATACTATCGAATTGAACTGTAACTTTGTGAAGACGCGGTGAAGCGTACTCGGCGAGAGTCGAATCGAGGACTTCCCAAGATCGCGGACCTGAGATAGGGTCGATGGGTGCGCGTGAATGGATGATAACGAAGTGAAGCACTATCTCTTCCAAGCTTGTCGCAGCACAGATCGTACGCAGGATCCGGCAGAGGAGGTCAAGCTGCCGATTGGTGTCAGACAGATTGGCGAGCCAATATCGTATGGTCAATTTCTGGAGTGAAGGCAATTGCCCTAGATCGATGGTGTCGTATAGGGCCAGTATGCGAGGAGAGGTGATATCGGTACGGCCATCTTGGGTATAAAGTCAGTCAGTTATCTAAGAGAGAGAGTAGGTTACTTTACAGGGTAAATACGCAAAGAAGTCCAACTCCTTGAGGGTGGAAGCACATGGAATAACTAGCTGCCACACAAGTGGCTGAACATCTTGATGCTTGTCGGCGAGTGTGCGAACGACCAACTTGTTCAATCGACTTAAGTTGATTTTCGAATCAAATACCCAACGAACGAATTTCTCGAGTTCTGGCGTAGAGGTTGATAGGGATAGTGACTCGAGATAGATGCCGCGACCATCGAGTTCTTCCTCCTCTGCGAAGTGGTCGTAGGCCAGCCGTAACGATGGCATCGTGGTGACAGCGAGGTGTTTCAGAGTCTCGGCACAATTTCCAAGCAATGGGATTGGAAACCAAGCCATTGCGTTGACCTCGATGCTGACGATGTTGGGAAAGCGAAAAGCCTGAAGTGCGACCCTTTGTATCTCCTCGTCTAGATGCTTCCAGCTTTTTGTGCTGAACCCATAAAAAATTAGACGCCTGGAGTGCTTCAAAAGTCCTAGTACCTGCAAAGCTTCGTCATTCCGGACGAAGGGGTTTTGAATGAGGTTCGAATTCATCTCTGGTTCTCCGATGAGCATGTCCTCGCCTCCGAAAAGGTCATATATTGAGACATTGTGGACCAAGGGAATGAGCTTCGGTTTCGCTTGCAAAGCTCGAAGAAGCTTTTCCTCCCTGGACGCCTCGGGAGCGTGCTCCGGGCCAAAGGAGAGTGCAGAAGTATGGAAGTGGAGTTCAACCCTCGAGAATAGGAAAGCTTGACTTGGTAGAGATAACGCTTTGCATGCCAGAGCGCAAGAGGTCAACGTCTTCGTGTATCCAACTAGATGTAAAAGGACTTCATGCACCAGTTCTTGTGGTAATCTTGAAAGCATTGTGGGGGTTGGAAACAAGAGGATTGCAGTCCATCGTCCTCCGGCAATCCTGCTATCCCACCACCTCCGACCTCGGGCCGGTCGGGCGAATTGAGGTGGCTGTGCGACAACCGCGTAACACGGGATGGAACGTTGCTGACGGCGAGCTCGACTTGAAATGTATCTTCTACAGCGCCCAACATCCTCGGAGCGTGCCAATGTCGTCCACAGGTGACAAGAAACGCACGCCCAAGCGTCTTTTTTCTTTTGATAATATCAAGACTCCAGGCTCTAGACGTTCCTCGTCCGAAGGTGGTGATGGTGAACCTGTGAAACACGCCCGTGGGTTGTCGAGAGCGGCCAATCTGACGGAGGTTAGAGAACGTGACGACGATGAAGACGCTGCAACCGTACGGACAGTGTCGCCCGTCCAAGACCCGTTTGCTTCACGACCTGGGACGCCAACGGCACGATCAAGCTCTAGGGCTTCTTCAAGACCGAAGACTCCTGACGGCGGTCGTCTATCTTCAGCCAAACGGTGGGATACGATAAGGCACCATGTTATTCCAATTTCAAGRTCGTCRTCGCCCTCGAACCACGCCTCTCGACCTTCGACTTCGTCCTTGGCTTCTCCTCGGTCATCGACCCCCAAACTTTCACGTTTCCCTCGACTTGCCTTTCGGCAAGTGGTAGACCATGCAAAGGAAGCAAACGATGCGCGTAAATTTGCGGAGGAGGTTTTGAGGACGTGTCAGGGCATCCGTTATCCAATGGACGGGTCGAAAAGCAAGCCCGACAAGGACAACCAATCGACTATTGGCGGGTCGTCGATGTACCTCCCCTTCATGTCTACGCCGACTGTGAACAGCGGAAGCTCCAGCATGAACGCTACAGGTGCATCCAAGAAAAGCGATCCAAGAAGGCCTATGTCTCAATCATCCCAGTCCGTGGCTAGCCCGGCCAAAGCGGTCACATCACTGAGGGCCTTGCACCAGATACTATTTCACTATTCCGCACCTCCTTCGGACTCCATCATTGTTCCCGCTTACTTACCTCACGAAACCCATGTCCTTTCCGCCCTCTTGGCCCCATTTCAAGCACCTAGCGCGTCTGGGAAATGGGAGGAAGAACGAGCCTTCGCCGTCGAAACCTTCGAGCTGTTGATCAAGGGCTGGCTACCCAAGGATGAAGTGAGTCGCGAAACGGATTCATTTTCTCGTTATACTAATAGGAAAATTAGGCAGCAAGCGTTGACCGGTGTATTTGGTGCTGTAAAGCAGCGTTGACTCCCCCATCCCCTAACCGAGGTCGAATCTTAGTATCTCTGAAACGCCTTCTCGTTCCTGGAGATCGCAACCGGTTCTTGATCTCGCCCGGCGCTTTTCAAAGTATATCACACAGTTTGTGCATCCTTCAAGCGTTTCTCCATTCCCCGRCTGCAGCTGCGAATCAAGGGGAGACTGGAGTGCTGAGAGAAGTTACTGAGCAATTTCTGTCCGGATCCTAYGGCGAAATAAACGAATCTCAGGTGGAGGAAGAGTACGGTGTGGTATGGTTGCCGGAGGACTCTAAAACAGGGTTGAAGAAGGTCCTSTTTCTTGAAGCACTGACGAGGTGCATAGAACATGGTTCGCTCTCGGCCAGAGTATGGTTACTWCTGAACTTCGTTGAGGTAGGGTTCAATTGAGTGTTATCRTTCAYGAGGAATCTAACAATCATCGTCTAGGAGAATTGGGTCTCCCTTCAAGGACGGACGGCACGCACACCGCTGCAAAACGCTATCCGTTCCCGGATATTGAATACTTTTTGTCGGGCGGCACATACCCTCCTACGGGCTGGAAATTTGGAAGGCGGGGWACGCTATGCAGTGTCTCAGCAAATCATTGCCCTGCTCCAAACTCGCGTTATTCCAGAAGCGGCACTGCTGGATCAAACGCTCGCTCTCGATGTGCGTGGCGCCATCGTCAAGGTCGCAGTTGAATGCCTATTCTTGCAAGATTTGAAGGAAGCTATCCGATGGGCTGTCACTTATATCTGCCAATGGCTTCAAAATGAAGATCCGTTATGGAAGAGTAGCCTTGAAAAGCATTTCCAGAAATTGGTGYGTCTGYYTCGCAACCGTCTCTTCTCCTTGCTCTGACAGTATTTACAGATATCAGACTGTCCCTGGGATATTATGCCAARACTATTTTCCTCCATTACCCAGCACATCCCCGATCCACATCGGAAGACCGTCATTTCTGTCGCCTTACCACTTCTAAACGATGTCAGAGAAATCTTGCTTCTACGTYTGGGAATGCGTCTAAATGTTCTTAAAACAGCGTATGATCAACGATCCGCCTCAAGACAAGAACCCAGATCTTCAGAATATCCTCAGCGCACTATCTCGCCTCTATCCGCCAATCTTCTTCAAACCCCTTTTCCAGTGTGCAGTCTCAACCAAAGAGTTCACTGTCATCAACTACCTTTGCATATTGACAATCCATTCCCATTATATCGACGATTTTTGGTTGCGCGACACCGAAATGGTGGCGATGGCTCTGCAAAGTGATACGGGCGCGCCGAAGGAAAGCACTTCCTGGTCATCAGCYAACGTCCCTTGGACCACCGCCAGGCTGGGGCAGTCTGTTCTTATGGTYGAACTCATTGGTCGACTRCAGGCCATTCGACGGCTGAAGGAGTCTTCGTCTGTAAGTAATTATACGGTAAAAGCTCAGCTCCTTGCTGACGGRTTCTTCCCTTATAGATTTCAGACTCTACGCTTGCTGCCATCACCAAGTTCATCTTAACTTTGGAGAGTCGTCTGTCTGTCCTCATTGAATCCAAGGTGCGTGTCATTCAAAMTCTTCAGTTTCGTATACGTATACTGACCGCCTCCCAGGAAAAGAAGGCTCTGATYGCACCGTCTCAGAGGATGYTGCTTTGCATGCTCTTTCGCGAATTYCGATTACTCACTCGGTCTTTGAAGTCGTACGTCAAYAAATMRKCTTGTCAGTKGCTTTTGCATCTGACCGCCTGACYGCTCCYAGTGCTGCGTGGCTCCAGMGAATTATCAGCTGGTTTGCCGAGTTCTACGTTGAAGAAGACTTGTCCGGTGATTTGGAGCAAGAGGTGCTTGAAGCAATGGAACGTATACACGGCCTGTACGCTGCAGCTCAGAGTGGTGCTAGACAGACTCAGCAGAAGGTTTTTATGATTTATTTTTGTTTACGTTGGCGTGTCACACTTACCGAACCCCTACAGCGTCGTAGCACGATGGTTCTCCCAACGTCACCTCGCGAGGCGCAGCCAACCGACAAAGCTTCTTCAGTGCCTGGATTGCTCGACCTTGCCGTTTTGCTCGAGCAACGTAAATCACTGCTTGATGGCCTCTTGAAAGGGTTCCCGTCCAAGGCAYTGAAGCTTTTCGTTGCTATATCTCCCATGCTAAGTGAGGATGAYTATCGWCGTATCACRCCRATTCTGTGGGAGRGCGGACTCAGGGCAAATCTAGACGCCGGAGTGACTGGATCGGTGAGTACAGTACAGAGYGACATTAGAACTGCTTGTTCAACGATTTTATAGGCATGCTTTCTTTTAATGCAATGTGCCGAGAAGATGTCGGTAGAAACACTTGCACTGATCGAAGTGGATTTACGAAGGTCCGTCTTCTCCTATCGACCCTAGTTCACTGCTCTAACCTTGATGAATTGTTAGCTCGGACGATAGGACGAGATTGGAGGCCGTCCGCAAGATAGGGGTTCTCGTTCAATGGCGTTTCCAAATCACCACCCAGAACGTGTTGACTGACCGCACGCATCGGCCATTCAAGATGGCTCGCATCCCCCTGCCCTTTGTCCCAACGGATATGGGTACAACACTCTAYGTGCCGACTGAAGATGCAGAGTCTGGAGAGAAGAGCGAGGTSCCTGTYGAGCTCAAGAAACAGTTGGCCGAGCTGGGATGGGCGGAGGATGATCAAGGGACTATCGATCCCCAGAAAGTTTGGATCAAGACGCCAATATCTCTTCTACCTATCACCCAGCTGGACAGGATGGACGTYGGGACAGGCTCAAATTTCCTCGATCTTGGTCTGACACCTGCTGTTGGCAACAATCCCCAGCTGCCTACRTCTCCTCGCCGCGGTGCTCGAAACCAGAGGGACCCAGAGGAGGTTGGAGTGCTCCGTCGCAATTCAACGTCTGGTGGAACCGTGGTGTCTCAAAAGCGCCGTGCGATCTTCGTCCCACCTTTGTCYACCATTTTCATCTATTTGACAAGACTGCTTCACGATCCCAACTTTATCATTGCATCTGCCACCCGGTCCCTCCTTCTCGACCTCATGCGGAACGACCCATCCCTCCTAACACGACCAATCATGGACACTTTCGCGGGCGAGCTCAAGGATATCGAAAAGGCCATCACCACTCTCTCAAGCTTCCTCCATGTCCACCAACTCCTCCCACCCCCCATGAGCCATACAATTTTCAATCATCTCATGGGATTTTTGAAGTATTCAGCCCGGCAGCTCGACATGCCTGAAACTTTGCGGGAGTTTGGGTTAACCCTCTCGGCTCTTGCTGTCACTGTCACTCAGGTCAGCGGGATGAGCTTTCGGGAGATTCGGCGTTCAAAAACCGACACATTCGTGCTTCCTTCTGGGGCGTTGTGGTTTCCAACCTCCGCTCCCAAGGGCCCCATGTTCCCTCGTGGTACAGAAGACTTTGCCAACCCCTTTGAAGATGTCAGCTCGAAAATCGTGGCGCTTGCCGTCGTCCGCACGTCCCAAAACCTGCTGTTCTTCTCCCTGCTCAAGCGAAATGGCCAAGAGGTGAACATGATTCGGAAGAGTGTGAGCCGCCTCGTATTGCCCTCTCTATCCCCAGAAACGACGGAGCCTAGAGCCGTGGAGTTGAAGGAAATGATGCCAGGGAATCAGGAGCATTTGGTCCACCATGAATCCACGATCGACACGCTCTCGCTGGCCCTGGCAAGGAGTCACTTGTTGCTGCTCGCTCAGATGTTCAGATCTATGTCCCGACACTTGAGTGATCGCAATGAGCTTGCCATCATGGTCGATGGTGTGAATCGCATCCTGTGCACACATGGCCAGGACATTGGCGTCGTAGGGCACTCTTTAATTGGTGAGTCAGTTTTCAGATACAGATACGTGAACAAGGTCTAACGAGTTGCACCAGCCTTGATGGTTGCCACCACTCGCTTCCGGCGATTGTTCACGTCCAGGACAGCGTACACTCTCTTCGTCCCCGCGTTGGTCAAGGTCTATGCAGAGTCGCCTGAACACCCAGGCATACGACCAGCCATTGAGTATGCAATGAGCAGGTTTTATGCGCTGCACAAGGAGTCGTTCCTCTACCAGGCTCTCGGAGCTGTGGGGCAGATGACGATGGTTCCGACTCTCGACGAGAAGGCCTTTTCCGAGAACGTTTACACCCTCTTCTTTTCGTTGACGAGGAACGCCGCTTCTGCAGTGGATGCTGCTGGTATCCATAACGTCAATAAAGTCCAGGAACGCGAGGCCCTTATCGTGGACACAGCAGAGGAGAAGCCCCAAACTTTCCTCGCAGCGATGAAGCGAGCGGATTCCCAAGCAAGTGGGCAACTTTCGATGCTATTCCCAGATGAATATGAAGCGGATCGACTCCGGATGGACAATTTTATCCGTTTATTCCTCACTGTCATCGCCCACGACCTATCCATCGTACGTGCCCAGCACTACCTGCGGCTTTTGCGCCTTCTGGCCCCACAGCTCTACAACAGTTCGTCCTCGGCCCGAGCCGTGTTGCTTGAAGGGATATCTGCACTGGGCGGGATGATGCTGAAGGGTCCACCGAAATCCAAAGGAGTGGATCCTCTTGCTGGGAAGGCTGAAGGGGTCCCTTCGACCACGGAGAATCAATCCTTTGACCAGAGTCGGATTCCAAGCGACTTCAGGGCGATGCGCTTCGACTACCTGCACCTCGTTCTGAGGTTTGGCCTCGCAGGTGGCGATGTACCACTCAAGACAGCCCGAAAAGCTATCGAAATTGTCAAATCCATCCTCAAGGATTCATCCACATTCCCTTTGGCAGGTGGAATTTCATCTACCTTCAACCCTGAAGCCGACCACAGAGTCTTGTCCGCCTTTCTTTCGGATTTCGTGAAGATGCTCCTGATCCGCGAACAACCTCCCATCACAAAAGCAGTTGTCATCTTCCTCCAAGATCTGGCGCCTCTGCTCCATGCGTACATGGTCACTGTTGACTTTACCGGCATTTTCGACACCATCTACCAATTAACGCTTATACCCATGTATGCGGGCGATCCGAGCTTTTCACAAGTGGTCATCGGGGAGATTTGTACAGCCGGGCTCGCAGCCTGTGAATTGGCGGCATCCGAGAACCAGTACAACCTGCTCTTAGCCTTACCGTATCGGTCGGCCTTCGTCAGGCTCCTGGCAGAATGCGNTTTTCCTACAAGGGGGGGATGTTTTGGCCGAAATAGAGAAGCGGACAGCGACCTATGTGTTCCTGGCAGGCGTCGTATTTCCTTTGGTCCTCGAATTGAAGACGGAGGCCCAGATTAGTGCGGATGGGTTGAGAACTCAGGAGCGGCATCGGACCGGACTTGCCAATGCATGGCTTAGGTTGCTCTTTTATGCAATGGGAGCCTGCCAGAAAAGCCTGCTCGGTGACGGCAAAAAGGAAACGGGTGGGGGTGGCTTGCTGAGTGTCGCAGGGGGCGGGTCGATTCATAGATCGAAATCTCGAGAAAAGAACGCAGACGAGGGAGGCAGCTCAAGACGCAAGAATAGACGTCAAGGAACCAACCTCTCCTACCTTCGGTCACAGGTCCCCGTATTCGTCCTGGGTTTACAAATCCTGAAGGTGATTGTAGTACGGGCAGAACTGGATATATCTTCCTCTATTTTGGGAATCTGGGAGCGCATTGCCAGTTTCCTCAGGTCGATTCTCGCAGAGGGAGATGCATTGTTCGCTTTGCGTGGAAGGAATCTAGACGCGTCAGGCGGTTCGAGGAGCGGAAGAGGAAGCGAGGCCCCCTCGCCCTCCGTCTCGCCCTCCGCCTCTCCCAGGACGAGCCTCCATCTGGATCCTGGCTCTGCCAATACCCATGCGAACCCTAGTATCAGCTTCGTGCATTCTCCATCTTCGCCATCCTTCCGCCTGTCATCGTTCCCGAACACCATCTCGGCCGGACCATTGCAAATACTAAGAAGACCGAGAGTCCTCGACTACATGCTCTGGTCGACTCTCGAGTTTCTGTGGGCATACCGTAGTCCGCTGAGGCTTCAACTCCGCCTGTTGACGACCGAGAAGATGGTCTCGTTGGATACGCAACTCCGTCTCAAAGGGGCAAGCCAAGATGTCCGAACACCGCTGTCGAGCATTCCCGCTTCCCCACGCACGCCTCGGAGCAGAAGGGTTTCGTCTATATTTGTGAAAAACAGAGGTGACAGAGGGCACCGCTCGTCCGGGGTATCTCCTGCCGCATCGCCCGATGCTTCCCCTCTACTCCTGCCTGCTTCCATCACCTCGTCTCGAGGAAGTAATCCGACGCCGTTAACTCTGGACACGACCCTCCAATTGACCCCATCAGCATCCCCCTTCCTCGATGTGCAGCAACCAATCTCGATTTCCATGAATCAAAGAAGGCCTGGGTATCAAGTATCTCCTATTACACCCATCGACAGGCCGCTGGGGGTCCCAAAGATTGTTCACCTTGGCCCAGCAAGTCCGTCTGCCTTCCATAATCATCAGGGATATCCCACTTCCCCTAGCGGGATATTAATGTCGAACAGCAGTGGAAATAGGATTAGCACTCTGGGGGTTGGTTTTAAAACTGGTCAGGGGAGTCTCGGTGGTGGACGCAAGAAAGACGGGGGTTCTGGACGTGGTGGAGAAAATCGGGCGACTGGACGGGATTTGATTCGAAGCACCAAGGTCAAATCAATAAAGCTGGTTGAGGGAACATATCGTCGCATTCGTGGGGTTCAGGCCCTCATGGGCTACGACCTCCTGTTGCCATTGCCTCGGGGCCAACCACTTCCCGGGGAAGACGATGAAGAAGACGATGAGGTTGTGCTGAAGACCTGGACAAGAAGCCAAGCACTGACTGCGGTTGGACAAGAAACGAAGGATCTGCTGGAAGAGTTTGAATATTGGATGAATGCTGAACTGGCGCAGGAAGCTGAACAGGATGATTCAGACGACGATGAAGGCCTCGAGGATGCTACTGACCCCGCCCGTCTTAGTATTCAGGTTGTGGATGACTTTGGCATGATTAACACAGCGAGTAGTCGCAATCAGGGACACACCGTTGGGGTCGATAGGGAACACGAAAGTCGGGACCATTTGTTGCATCCTCATTCTTACATGTCCCGCAGCCCTTCAGGACAGAGAAGCTGGGACGGCGATGAAGACGGCAACGAGCGCAGTAGCATCGTTATTGAGGTCGACTCGACCTTTCTCGCCGAATCGCCTGCTCCGTTGTCCGCTCCTCCACGGTTTAGATAATTTTCTGGCGGCTCTATATTCTATTTTCGAAAATTCTCTATGTACTGTATACATTCCGTTGGAATATAATTAAGATATTAAGTAGTTGAGAGCACGGTATTTGATTTAATGCTGTATTGTGAGTAGGAGGCGTACGGGGATGCTGGGATGACGGTGCAACCGTCAGAGTAATCAAAGATGTGGGATGAATTCAGTCCACTCGATCGATTGGTGACCCGTTGGTGGGAGACTGGCGAAACTGCGCAATGCAATAACGAGTAGGATGGCACGGCTAGCGACATAAAGAGGGAGAGAAAGCACGAGAAAAACCGCGGGGAAAAAGGAGAGAAGAAAGTAAAACAGACTATGGACCGGTATTAATTGAACCGCGGGGAGAATGGCGACAGTGAGGGGGGAAAGAGCAATGTAGAGGGAGCAAACCCTCCAGAGGGCACGCTCGGTGGCGGTGGGGAAGGAGAACGACCAGCTGATACAATGGATAGCACCAAACAACGATGCAAGGAGTGTCATCCCCAGTGCAGAAATGTAGTAGGTGGTTGCACCGTTTTGTTCTGCGTAGGTGTGATAAGCGGGAGTTTGACCAATGGCGAAACACTCGTTGTGGTTTGTAAGTCCTAGGCCAGTCAATTCGAACAATGGTTCCACAAAATTCCTCCAACACCACTCAGGAAACCTGGTGACTGGAAATCAGACAAAATTAACTCAAGTTGTGCCTGAACCGTAAGCGAAAGACAAACCTGATTTCCACCTTGGGCGGATCTTTTGAGATATCCCTCTGCGCTGCTGGCTTCCCGAGGAAGTCTTATCCTGGATTGTCAGTGACTCCTCAGGCTCCCTTTCCCAGCCAATATTATTGAGGTCGATGACAACTGGGCATCGGACGTCAAGAGGTTTATACCACCAGAAAAAACACATCACTCCATTGAGTGCGGTATAAGCCAGTGTGATGATTTCTAGCTCGGTGACTGCCAGGTTCTGTACCGCTCTCGCGATGCATTGCACCGTGAACCACGTCGTCTGAGCGAGAACAATTGATTTCGCTATCCCATCACTCTTGCTACGGTCGGCGATTTCCTCGTTTGTTATGGTAGACTTGAGAAGGCCTCGCAGTTTCTCCTGGGCCGCAAGGTGTACCCCATCGGCCGGATTTCCGCCTAATAGAATGGCGAGATCGATGTATCGGTGTTTGCCGTTCCAGAAAAAGATCAAACCCCCCATCTGAAGGAAGTGTCCCCCAATTAAGGTCCATCCATCTCCTAATTTCGTCCACCACAAGCAAATAATGAGCTTCGTTCTCTTGCATAGATATTGAAAGGAATCCCGAACCTAGTTGTCTTGCAATTCTGCCTGCACCAAACCACTGGTTGCAGGCGAACATCATCACCACCTCAGGCATAAGTAGCGCCCACACAAACAACGCCAGCTTCCGTCGAATCCACTGCCATTCAGTAGTCTTGTATCCACAGATGTTCGGATGCACCGTGAACCAGGTGCAGAGGAGTATTGTGGATAGGCAGCTCATGATTATCTGCGTTGTTGATCTGTAGTCAGTGATGTAGATGTATTCAATATCATCCCCCGAGCGGGTCGATGTTGAAAGTTGGCAAGGAGAGCCAGATACACCGCCGTAGAGGGAGTGGGCGGCAAGAAGAGCAAAAAGCATAATGGACAGAGGGAGAGTTGAAAGCAAAGTGAATGCGGCGACATTATGGGCGTGTTCCACGGACAGATTATAATTATACCAAGCTTCTATCGTGATATGCATCTCGTTTCAAGATAATACCTGGCGCAGAGCCTTAGACGCCCTTGACACTCGGAAACTGGCACATGTTTCCACGGTTACCGTTGGCAAATACAAGTCGTCCAAGTATTCCAATGAGCGCGCTCGCTAGAGTGGTCGAGATAATGCAAGTTCATGGTTTCTAGGTTTTTACTAGCCAAGGGAGTCAATCGAAAAGTTACCGGTAGCCGGAAAAACATACCTTTTTAGCATTTCAGTATCCCAAGTCGCACGATGCCCATTTTTGGTCTTCACAGAGTACAAAAAAGCTGCTTTGGTTGCGGATGATGGAAACGCCATGCAAGTGAGGGACCCACCTCACTGTCCAGGCATAGACGAACTTTGGCTTCATCAAAAATCCAAACTTGTGGCATTATGATAATTTGTAGTTACTAGACTATTCCGGAT
The DNA here is from genome assembly GCA_004126415.1 of Candolleomyces aberdarensis. Classification (NCBI taxonomy): domain Eukaryota; kingdom Fungi; phylum Basidiomycota; class Agaricomycetes; order Agaricales; family Psathyrellaceae; genus Candolleomyces; species Candolleomyces aberdarensis. The sequence goes on along the minus strand of SDEE01000116.1, from coordinate 21,268 downwards.
AAAAGCAAGACCACACTTCGTCAACTTCGTTAATACCTGCCAAGCTCAGAGCCCAAGTACGACTTGCGAGGCGGTCACAAACAATCCAGTCAAACCGAGGACAGCCAACTGCCACTTGCCACCTTCAACACCAAGAAGGTTCATACCCCTCCCGACACCGTTCAAGTCCGTGGAGCGGTTGGTATAGGCGAGAGCTGGTGTACCATTAGTTCCGTTGCCGGTGTAGACATATGATGTGATGTTGGCAGCGGTGCTGTTGGACGAAGAGACCAGAGAGGGGAGGTTGCTGCATTTGACGCTGACCGATTTGACGAGGATATAGAATTGGCCTGCGTCCTTGTAATCGGGGTGATTCCAATCGATCATGCCTCCTGACCACTCCACGGTGCCTGCGGCAGAGCCGGGGATACCAGCTGGCCAGATGCTAATGCGAGATGGGATAATTAGAGATTGTGAGTAGTGAATGAAGGAGTGTAACGTACGAAAGCTGAATGCGGGATGGGGTAGTTGGGTAGCGGACGATGCCTGTGGCAGGGTCGATGGTATCAGCTCGTTTGATGGTGCGAACGACCTTGCCGTCAATGGCCCACGAGAGGGTATCCGGTTGCCAATCGATCTAGGAATGATAGCGGTTAAACTATTGCACAGCGGGTAAAGGGCAGTACGTCAACTTACGGTGTAATCATGGTAGTTTGAAAAGGTATCGGAAAGTTCACCATGGACACCTCCGTTGTGCTTCTCGGCTAGAAAGGATAATCAGCTCGGAAAGCGAAAAGCAATAATTTGTAAAACACATACGGATGAATCCTTGCCAGAAGTAATTGCTTTGTCCCTCGGTAGTCGCACTGCCGGCGAACTCCCAATCAATCTCATCCTTGATGTCACTCATCGTGATGAACGCGGTGATGACGCCGTTCCAGCGACTGGTCTTGACTGTTGCATTCGAAGACCTCAAGTTAGTTCTGATATCAGTTAGCACGATAGCTGTACAACTCACGCCTGGCGGTGATGGTTCCATAGTGGACATAACGCGTTGAGGAAATCTTAGTTCCGCCGTTCTTCTCTGTCAGGGTCAAGGCTAGCTCTCCACCAGTGTTGTTGGTGTTGAAGATTTTGCCCTGATCAAGCACCCAGTCTGCACAGGATTCAGCCCCCAAGTTTATCAGAGTATACGTACATGACATACCGTACTCTGTTGCATCACCCTCAAAGTATGTCGCGTTGCTGAGGATGCGAGAGTCATCGCTGAATACGTACTACACCAGGGTGCTGAGTAGGCGAAGACAAATTGCCAAGTGATGCTCTTACCTCAGCCTCCTTGCAAACAGGAGCGGGCTTGCAAGAGTCCAGGGATCGGGACGAGAAGGGGTTGCAGCCACCAAGACAGAACTGCAAAGGTGGATTTGCGCGTTGGTATAGCTCCTTCATCAAACGCTCCAAGAATAGACACGACTTACGTGACCCTTGCCACAGAAACCGTATTCGCTGCAGCACGGGGCTGAGAGAGGGCATGGACTCGTCACATTGCTGGCGAGCAAATTATGAAGTGAGTACCACGTCGACAACGCATGAGGGCTGCTTGGACGTACCATGACGTCGCTTTAACGCCCTCTCCTGCAAGGATTGCGACCAACAAGGGCAATCCAACTGATATAACGGACAACATTGATTTAATGTGGAGTATTCCTCCGTAAAGGGTATAGCTGCAACAAACCCTCCGTCAGACCCGCAACTCTAGAAGGGGCTCGATTATCACATACCGACTTGTGTGGGGGGGAATCTCCGTGTCCGTCGACCTGTAACGAATCACGGCTACAACAACAGCAAAAGAATGTGTTGAGAGAGCGAATGTCGGGGTAACCAATCAAACTGGGAAACGCGGTGGTGGGTGTTGGACGGAAAGTGGTGAATGGTCAGAAAACGTCGAATTGTTGGCTGGGAAACATGAATTTCTTGGCCGACTGTTTTGGCAGTTCTGCCCCTGTCTTGCCATGTGGCATCATGTGGGTAAGCAGCTAAGCGCCCTTGTGAGACAGATCATGGAGTCGCAATGGGCTATAGAGGGCTGCCCAATTCTAGCAGTATTAGTAGTTTGCACACACCAGAACCTTCTAACAGACCAACGGGACCAATTTTCCCCAGACTACAAAGCGGTAGTAATTTCTGGAGACGGCGGGTAGAACCGCAACGGGAGAAAGATCGAGCGATCATTATTACCTACTACCTGGACTTCGCAGGAAGATTTCGAGAAGTACTTTTCAAAAAGGGACTCCTGGGGTGAACAAGGCCAAACTCAGACGCAGGTGCCCTCTATCGTAAGACGCCATAAGCGCTTGCCCAGGATACCTCTTGGGACCCTTGGCAATACTCATGGAAGTTGCAATGCTTTGCGGTGTACGAGAACCCACTTACTATTTGACTGATCCTGTCAGAATGATGCGAGGATCTTGAGCTTGCTCAGCTGTGGCGTACCGAAGTGTAAAAGTATGGGGCCAGGATGGGTATACATGGAGTACTGATACGACCAGTAGATTATGAGTGTACAACAAAACAAAGTCCCAGGGAAACAAAGTACGACAGTAGCAATATCCAACAATGACCTAAACTAAACTTGTCCTAGAAGATGTGGAAATGAAGGAACTCGGAGCCAGGGTATTCCAGTCCGGACACGACGGAGACGGAGCAACCACTTAAGGTTTAATGGTGTCCAGGAGGACCAACAGAGACGCCTAGGTCCTTGACTTGTCCATTCTCAATGTCGTACACCCAACCGTGAATATAGAATGGGTGCGACTTCCCGGTCGCATTGAGGTAGGACTAATGCCAAGAGTCAGTAAACGGTCCTTCTGACTTTCCGCTTGAACCGCAGGAGATCTCACCTCGACGACAATGGTATCAGTGGCCAAAGCCTGGACGGTGTTCTTCACATTTTCCTCAACCAGAGCTCGGAAGCCAGCTGCGAGAGGTATGTCAATATATCACATAGCTTGGGGACACATAAACGACTGACGGTCATGAAGCTTCGGCGCAGGGACGTTAGTTTGTCCTTGATTCGCATTCCTCAATGCAACGACTTCTTCACTTTAATTGAAAAGCAGCGTGTATTCCGAAGGCGCCGGAGAAAAGTCAGGGAACGAGGTTCAGCGCAGGCAAATGAATGGCCCGAGAAATGAACTGACCGCTCGGAGCTTTGGTACACAGTGCGAATGGGCGCGATCCACTGCTGGACCGCGGCAGTTGCTTCATCCCAGGGCTGAGCGGGTGGACTGGCCACAGAGGCTGCGACACCTCCGCACCCGTAATGTCCCATGACAATGATGTGCTTGACGTGCAAGTCTTCAACCCCATAGGCGACTGCAGAGCGTCTGAAAATTCAAATATACAGAGCGTTGGGCATTGTTTCTCAGTAGCTCAAAATTATGAGCGACTTACGCGTTCAAATCTTCCCGAGAAAATCTGTTGGCGATATTACGTTGGGTGAACAATGTTCCGGGTTCGGCGTTGAACACTGTTCCTTCGCTGACACGGCTGTCCGAGCACCCAATAAACAAGAAGGGCGGCTCTACATGAGCAAAATAAAAAGTGGCACAGGTCCTCTAGTCAGTACACATAGTGATAGGCGGAGATGCCAAGGCCCAGCACATTACCTTGGCCATGCTCGGCGAGGTCCTTAAGCAGTTGTGGATCGACGTCGTCGCGGAAGTCTTGATTTCCTTGGAATAGGACGTCAAAATCGCTTGCATCATATGTCGTAGCTTCATCCCGAACGAAGATCTTCACTCCTCCGAGCTGGCTGAGGGGACGAGCACTAGAGAGAAGGACGAGGGTGGAAGCCCAGAGCAAGAAAAGAGCAGAAGATAGTCTGAGCATCTTGGTTAACGCCTGGTGCGGTATGCTCGCTGCTGTCAGTACGATAGGAAGAGGCGTCTCAGTGATCCCTGCTGTAGGGGTGACCCCTCGGTTGGGGGATTATATAGGTCTTTCATAACTCCAGTCTGTCTTTTTTCAGAGACCACAAGGGGATAACATAGACGACCGCCGTAATGCTCCTCCTAAATCAAGATCGGTGATTTTGAGACCCGTTGAAACGTTGACGGCGCGTGGTGGTGCTGTAGAAGGACGTACAGATGACAGAGTGAAGTAATGAATTCGAGGGGCTCGGATAGATAGCTTGTTCGGTCGAAATTTCAGAGCGCAGCTTACCGAGCCCCCGCTTCCTCCGTGGGCGGGTAAAAACCGCAGAGCCAAGAAACTACAAGTCAGAACCTGTGCTCTCTGGCGCTTCCTAGCGTTCGAATCGGTGGAAGTCGCGATGCGGGAGAAACTAAAAGCTCCGATGAACATGGCGGTATCCGGACGGGTTCATATCTTTGATTCGTGTCAAATCTATTGAAAGGATCATTGCAGCAGACAGTTAGCTGACCGACATCAGCTGCGGGCATCCAACAGGACCGGATTCATCGCACAATTGAGTGGGTGATAATGTGAACGATTCCTTCGATGAAGCAGTAGTATGAACAATGCTATACGACCCTAATGAATGAAACACCTGGCTAAAAGTCTCTGGAACGACTACAAAATCCAATCATCGGCGAGTGTCTATACACAAANCTAGCTAACTATCCAAGTCTCAGGGGCCGATTAATGATCTTGGGGGAGGAAGTTCCGCTTGGACTTGCACATCTCAGCGCACCTGACCTCGACGTTCTGGGCAGGTGCCTGGTGTGCGGCGGAGGCCTTTTCGGCTGCGCTGGCGACAGCGGCGAAGGGAGCAGCAGGGATAGCCTTGCCAGGAGGACCAACCGAGACACCCAAGTCCCTCACTTCACCGTTCTCGATGTCATAGACCCATCCATGAATGAAGACATCGCCTGCAGGTCCACCTTCACCGGAGCGGCGCTCGACCGTGCCAGTGCTGTTTGCGGCGAGCAAGGCGTAGTGCTGAAACCCGAGGAATAAGTATACAAGACGGGCAAAGAAAACACCAGAGTGTAACGCACGTTCACAATGACGCTGTCCTGGGCAATGCGGCCAACACCAACTTTTACGTTTTCCTCGACGAGGGCACGGAATCCGGCTAGAAAACAGTAATCCCGAGTTAGAACCCTTACAACCCGCTTGAACGACATGCAGGGATGAGACGTACGATCTTTGATGTCAGGCTCCTCGACAGTGGTGCTACCTTTGATCGACTCGCGAAGGGCAACAATCTCGGGTCTAGATGGATGTGATTTCAGCTCGAAACCTTCTTAAAATACTTCAAACTCACCTCGAAGATTGTTGGAGAAGCTCTCTGATAGGGTTGATCCAGGCCTGGACAGCACTGTTTGCAGCATCCACATTGGAGCCTGGGGGCGAGGCAATGGAAGCTGCGACTCCACCACATCCGTAGTGACCCATGACAATAATGTGCTTGACTCCCAACTCGGAAACGGCATAGGCAAGGACCGATTGTCTAAAAATCGGAGACTTCTATCAGAAACGGCGTCCCGAAGGAAACTACGGATTGCAACACTTACGAATTGGGATCAGTTGGCTGGTACTGGTTGGCAATGTTGCGTTGGGTGAAGAAGGTTCCGGGCTTAGCGCCAAAGACAGTGCCTTCACTAACACGACTATCAGAGCAGCCCAAGAACATGAAAGGGGGCTCTGAAATAGTTATGTCAGATTTGAACAAATATCAGAATCTCATAGAAACGTACCTTGACCCTCGTCAGCCAGCTTCTGCAACAAAGCAGGATCCGACGCTCGGAAGGCATTGTTGCCTTCGACAATTGCAGCGAATTCACTGCCCTCCTGCCTTCGAACAACAGCAGAGGTCGAACGACCAACGATTCGGATGTCTCGGGCTTCGCGAATGGGGTGAGCAAAAGCCGAGGACAAGGCCGCCAGGGCGAAGAGGAGCTTGAAACCGAGAGCAACCATAGCGAAAGACTTGAAGTGTATTTTCAAACGATTGAAAGGAAGAAGTGGAAACTTTCAAGGAAGGTCGGTTGAGAGGACTTAGAAAAGATAACCAGGCTCGAGCAAAGAAAAGAAAGGCGAAACTAGCGCCAGAAACTCGGAAGGGAAGTCAAAGGAAAGGTTCAACCCAAGGAACAAGAAAAGACCAGAGAAAGGAGAGAAAAAGAAATGAGAGGCCGCCTGGACTTGTCGGTAACATTTTATACAAGCTGCGTTACCCCATGTCGCGGTTTCCAGTATGAGGAAGACCGTAATGCTTGGCGAATGAATTCTTGACAACAAGAGACTTGGCGGCGACGGTTGTGGTGTTTTGATTGGTCAACAGAAGATTCCAAGCCCCAATCACTGATTCCATCATTTCTTGGCTGATGATGGTGTGAATCGTCCTTGGTACACCCGTCCCAACCTGCCCGAACTTCCAGACGGTACGACCGTGACACAAAAGACTGACCCCCAGTCAAACAAAAGCCACATTTCGGTAGCATAGATAACAATGGTAACCTTTCTACCCATTTCATGTTTTACAGAACAAGGATTTCTAGATGATGGTCGCCATGGCCGTATCTACTAAAACCTCCTGTAATGAAAAACATGATAGGTCAGTATTTTTAGAATTGTCCACACAACACCAGAGGTCCAATTCATTCGGTTCATTCGGGGATGGAGTTCGCTTGCTTCATCGCGACACTGACCGCAGTTTTCAAGGTGGATGGAGCATCACACTATTCCGTTATTGGTGAAGGTTCTTGTTTCCGCCAGCTCCTGGGCCGAGGTACATTGGATGGCGACCATCCCACCGCAACTCAAAGGCTGGACGAAAAAGTCACTATCGGTCGGCTACCGGAGCAGAGCGACACGGACGCCACAGAATCGAGAGCGCGTGCAGTCTTATCAAGGGTTCCCGTTTCCAGCCGTTTCGCCCGACGTTCGCGTACAGCAACTCCTCTGAGCTTGCTTCTATCTCAACCCCTAGCGATTCGGATCTTCCCAAAGGGCTACGAAACGTGTCGTGACTAGAAGCTTCACGGCCATGGTTTTTCTTCAGAATTTCCCATCGCGTCCCATGCAAAGCTAGTCATGATTAACTGGTGGAGAGCCCTGATCGGTGTTGTGTGCAGCCTGACACTTGAGAGGAACCACCCTTCTCTGGCACCACTTAAATACAAGGCTGCACCGCGATCGCTCCCGCCTTGTGACCGAATCCGTATTCCCCGTATGCGCTGCTGAGGAGTTCGTCCGGTGGCCTCTGAGCCGCGACTGGTATGTCGTCAAGAGTCAGGAGTAAAGGCTTTGAAAGAAGTAATTGTATTTAAGTCCTTCCATCTCAAGTTTTGGGATTCGTTATGCAAGAATTGTTCGGAAATAAAAGTGGATGTGGTCCGAGCTCCCTGACGATAGCGCGTAATTACAGCAACAAGAATAGGGGCTGGAACAGGGGATGGATCGCGAGTTTCTCAATATTGAACATGGAGTGAGCACTAATCTCTCGCTCTCCAGTTGATGGTTTCCTTCACCAGCTTACGAGGTTAGGGACGTCCTACCCAATCAGCTTCCGTATTCATGACCCTCATCGTAACATTCCGTACGCTATGTATCAATAAAATCAAGTTCAATGGCCTCCGAGGCGGTATCATCTTACGGCCTGACAATTTAAGCTTTACTCTCTCCAATACTGGTTGAAGCTGGGTCGAAGCACCAAGCAGTTTGATCGAGCGGGCGCTCGCTTCAGGCGCTTATCACTTTGAGGTCAAGATGGACCCGAAGTAGCGGCTTTGCGAACGCTACTTGGCAATGATGCTGAGATCGTCAGTGATCAAGTGTCTCCAATGATTCGGTTCGCACCGAGTTCCCCACACATTCGAAGGCAAATGCGTCCGCCTGTCTGTCATTCAATTGAGCAGCCAATCTGCATCTCATATACCAGTCACACGACACTTAATGTTGGTAGCAGGCCAGTCAGAGCAAGGCATCAAAACACGATTGCGTACTCTCAAATCTGAAGGCGCCTTGGAGGGGACTCATAAAGTCGGCCAGCAGCTGTGGACCCCCCCCNAAATGAAGATTAAGGCTCTCAAGACTCGGTTGCGTAGTTAGGGCAGAAACGCTCATTGTCCATTGGTAGATCATTCGCTAGGAAACAAAATCGCATTTTGCAGGCAGTCAGGGAGAGTCACATTGGACGCTGAGGGCAAAGGACATTCTCGTTGCCAAGAGACAACGGCCTTGAAAGAACAATCAGGCGTAGGCGTGACGAATCAGCGGAGGCAACAACGAGTGATCGGGGATCAAAGAAAATGCCGGGACCAAATCTGCCACGTTCCCAGTCCGAGGCATCTCCTCCCTCCCCTTCGTGTCCTCGCCCAGAGGCCCTCCATCAGCGATGCCTTATGGCACAAAATGGCGACTCTTACTGTCATGATAAAGCAAGACCAAACTCGCCATCCCTGACGCCACGACGACGGCGACATAGCGTCGCAGTGGCCGACCACCAATGGCCTACACCAGAACAACACAGTCGGGCTGCAGAATTCTACGGATTCGTAGCCTGGACGTCAACATATCTCCTGTTTATAATCTATCTTTTGTGGGCGTTTGTACCAGATGAGTACATCACCTGGCTGGGTGTGACTTGGTACCCCAATCGGTGAGTCAGCTCTTGGCTTGGATGCTGTCGTGCGCTGGCGAACTCACCTCTATGTGATATGTGCAGGGAATGGGCGGTCCTCGTGCCCGCTTGGTCTATGATGGCCGTTTTGTTCACATATTTTGTGTACTTTTCTCTCGCCATACGTGGGACGCCCCCCTTCGACGACCTCAGCAGTATCACCGGTACGTTTTTGTTCAACTAGAGCTCTGGACTTGGTCCTACTCAATGGTTCTTATCCTAGATGGACACATAGTGCTCCCAAGTCTACAGGATGGCGGACATAATCCGTACCTAGCCTCGATGGAACCAAACGCGATACCCGAATTGTATGACATACCCATCGGCATGGTCAACCGTGTCCTGTACCGAAGTAGTGTCGAACAAATGAAAGAGAGGTCACTATAACGAGCTAGAAGAGAAGTCAATAATACCATGGACGTAGACGTCCAGTTCACATCCGCCGTTTCAGCCATGCAACTCGTCTTACGCACACTACCGACTTTAGGAGCTCCTGCCATCTTATACACGCTGCATCAATCCTGGGGAATATCATCTCTGAAGGCAATGATAACGACCGCCCCCTCCGAATCCCCGTTCGCCTGCGAGATGATGCAAGTTCCTGTGAAGTGACGACGCCACCACTCGCGATCGGCCAGCTCACTCTCGCTTCCGTTACCATAACTGACTCGTAATGCATTGCCCTATGCGCTCAAAGCCGGGCTCAAACACCGTAAACCACTTCATGAGTTTCCTCCCAAACGATCCAGGGTTGCTCATTATGGCGATGCGCTTCAGTTCCAATGTGGACCATCCCAATAGCGTCACCCAGAGGACCCCTTCTGATTCAGCGAGGGGGCCGAAGAGTGTGTCAATACTAACACCCAAATGCCGCTCCAAGCTGTGCTCATTGCTGATATGGTCTCAGCGACTCGAGACGCAATCTCGACATTGCTGAAGAATGCGTCTGGCCAGTTTATTTATACTGCTACCGTGATATGGCTCATTGCGAAGGCGCGACAAGGGAATTCATCAACACTCTTGAACCTGGTTCTGGGTGAAAAGGATCAAAATTTGACCTCCCAGATCCCGTTTGCACAACTCGATGCCCCCTATCCCCATATTCCCAACCTCAAATCCCGACCTCGCCGTACGACGGATCTGGTTCATGGCTAAATGGTGCTAGATTGGAGATTCGTTTATAGCCGCTAGGTTGTTCTGAATTATATACCACCCTCATATATCAAATCCCCTCTAGCTGTGTGGTTAATGAATTATCTCAAACGTTGAAGGTGGGCCAGGGCATCTGCTCGAGGACCTTCACTTGTTAATCGGGGTTCCGCCCCGAACGATATCAATACCCCGTATGAACTGTACACACGTCCCTGGTCGACTGTTTTAACAGCCCTGTCCGGTGTGCGAAGCTGGATGTTGACTCCGCCACCGGGTACAAGTTCGTTTGTCCCAGGTATCTTGAGGTGTGTGGCAGTGAGTAGATATCGCTCCTTTCGCTACTTTCTACAGCTGTACTTAGCGTCCACCCTCCTTTTCTCTTCCAGGAAGAGGGAACGTGTTTCTTGTTAAATGGAGAGATGACGGCGCTTTTCTTCGCCCTTTATCTTGGCCTAATGTTCGAGGCACCGGAGGCGGCAGCCGCATTACAGGACCTCTTCCCACTCAACTCTACATCCTGGGGGAAACGGTGGGTAGTAGAGACCCTCGCACCCTTCGAGTTATACACAAATGTCAAGGCCAGGAGAAACCTCTGCAATATTTTTGATTTATTGTGCGCAATGATTCCTCCACGGCGACAATGCAGATGCTTTACAAGGAGCTTTAATGTCCTACATTTCTAAGCTCGCATCTATTCTCGCCGACTGGCACAACAGAGCCGAATGTGCACTCATCCCCCAATCCGCGCATGAATCGGGAGGGAGAGCATCATCACATTTCGCAGAATTTCCACACCCAAGTCCGTTGCTCCGTGAGCAAGTCAAGCTCCGGGTTGGAGCTCCCTGCAAATACCTCGTGGCTAGCTCTTTGTCACTCTCCCCTTCGAATCAAATCCTTACATTCTTGCCCCTCAGCCGTTATCCCTCGTTCTTAAGTCTATTTTCCATCCCTGAAAAACCTTGCCCGTGACACCCGTCATATACTTTTTACTGCATCATACTGTAGTCCATAAATGCGACGTGAAAGAATGTGACCAGTAACACCCTGCTTCTCCTTGGCAGCACATTTCCGCCCACATTTCCATCGACAGAGTATCAGATTCCTTGATTTCATGACTTGATTTCATGATTCGATCAGTTGTGAGCGCCTGATGCCATACGAGAAGCCGTCAGGCGCTAAAGATTGGATCATGACGTGGTCGGAAAGATTGATCTAGTTAAAACATCGTCCATCATGCTCCTACCCGCTCTTTCACCACCATGAGGACCCGCGACCTTCAAGTACCAGAAGACATTTTCCAGGAAATAATCGACTACCTTCGTGTCGACGTTCCCCTACTATGCAAATGCGCCCTAGTTTCGCAGAAATTTGCCCGAATATGCCGGCCGCACATCTATCATAGGGTCGAGCTAAATGGCCAACGCGCTCCCGCTGAGTTTCGGTACAAAGCACTCCTCGGAGCTCTGCTCGAGACGCCCTCTTTAGCCGAACACACCCGACAACTTCATATTCACCTGGGATCACCCTACAACGAATTTTCACCCGCTTCCGATCGCAGGTTGCCTGTATTTCTAGGCTTCTTCAATCAGCTGGAGCAAATATCATTGACTTGCGCCATTAGCCGTCTGAAGCAGTCGATTGAGCGACCATTGGCCAATCTCTTTGGCCTGAAAAGCCTACGCAACATCACCCTAATCTCATTCCCCGCCTTTCCAGCCGCTCTTCTCAATTATGCCGTGCATGTCACCGACCTCGTATTGCATTCCGTCAAGCTCGATGTCGACAGAATTCTTTGCATTGATCCTCCAGGATCTTCTGCGGAACACGTCCCTTCGAAAAAATCCATTATGCTCTCTATCCGAGAATGTCAACTAGAGACTATTTTCGTCGTAGAAGAGCTCCTCCGCGGAGAGGGAATCTTCATCAAGCATCACAACGGCGTTGAGACGCTTTCTCTTGCCCCAAAACAGCTACACAATGGACTGGAGAACATCGAACCCTACATCGACCTTCTGAAGACGATTGCTGCAAATCAAGGTTGCTCTGGAACCGCAACTCTCAAAAACCTCACATTCACTCCTGGTACGTTTGTACGATGCACAAATGCTATGCTTTTACTGACCCAATCACCACTCAAAGCCGTCAGTGATGTCAAGTACATCGCAACTCTTGGATCTGCTCTGCCATCGACCCTCACTACCTTCACTCTCGACTTCTCTCAAATGCGAGACCTCCGACTGTTCGGAAGGTACGCAGAAGAACTGCGGAGGCTCTTTGGCAACCTTTCGAGGTCATGTCCCCAGATCCGCAAATCCCACATCAAGTTCCACGTTTACGCGATGAAACTCGACATCCCTCCTACCTGGATACCTCCGGAAGTGACGGTGCTCGACTCGCTTTTGAAATCCCGAGAACTCTTTCCGATGTTCGAAGAATTTCACTGCTCTGTGGATCTCAACATTCAGCTTCTTGCGTATGATCGTGCGCGATTGAAGGAGGTAGCTAGTCATTATGAAGCCGAGTTGAGCAGGTGGTTCCCTTCACTCAACGAAATAGGTCGGTTAAAAATTACAAGCGGACTCGCTTAATACTATGGTGCAAAAGTCTACCCCTTCTGATGGCAATTCCACGGCCGCCTATACCAATGTAATCGTGTAGCATCTCAATGTAACGACATAATTTATGTTCTTTTCCATCTCGCCCATGACGCTCTCTGATGAATGAAGTCCAACGACAGACATAGTCTTCAGATCAGAGACCGATTGGTTACCGGTCTCTAATAGCAAATGTAGACTCCCGCGATGTACTGTACCGAACTGTATGGTAGAAACCGATATTGGAGCGTTACATTTTGTGCACCGAGATATTAGGCAACCGGCCGTGCGTTAGGCGTTACGGTGCCGAGATTAGGCAACGCCGACCATATTGGCGGCTCTCAGGACGTGAACTTACCTCTTTGCATGGTTGCGCAACCTGCTCTGAGTGCGTATTTCTGTATCGAATCATCTGAGTTTTCGGGCAAAAAATATTCGATTTTAGGCCCATTTTTGTGCGTATTTAATTCAAGCAACCGCCCCTGCGTTACGCGTTACATCTGCGGAATTAGGCAACATCCGAGCGCTGCGTTACGCGTTACCGTTTCTACCATACAGTTCGGTACAGTACTCGGTGAAGTTGGCTCAAGGCAGCCCAATATTTGCTCCTGTTTATGCCGTAGCGCTTCTACCAAACAGATCGCTCTTTTGCTCGTCAATCGGTTTCAGCCATGTCGTCTGCAACGGATCGCTTGCAATCTCTTTATGCTTCCAATCGACCACCATCCCCTCAAGAAGCCTCCGTCGCTGCAGAATCTATACAGCTCTGCAGCGAGAAACTTCAGGTTGTGGACACCCACATCACGGCTCTTGAGCGTGAGCTCGAAGAATTGAAGGCTCAGCAATCGATCATCGAGGGGGAGAGGCGCCGATATGTCGATATACTATCGGCCCGTCGTCTACTGCCACCAGAGATTGTCGGCCGGTTTATGGAACTGGCGTGCGTGAACGACAACGACGACAAATTGGAATTGTCCCAGAGCTTGGGAACCCATCAGCGACTTCTGCCGTTCATGCTAGTGTCCAGGGAGTGGTACCGAACCGCGTGCGGTGTCGCCAACCTCTGGACTGAGCTTGAAATGGATTTGAGGAACTTCTCTTCTGAAGAGATCCCAGAGATCATCCTGAAGGCGACGAATCAAAGTGCAAGAGCCGCCGAAATCCTGAAAATCGCCTTTTCTGCAGCGGCCCCTGCCAGGACTCAAATTGTCGACTTCATCCATTCCCTCATATCACGTTTGGAGCTTTTCATTCTTCGCCTCTATATTGATTCCATCTCAGACCTCCAGATTCTTGACACCCTCTTCCCCCCTTCGTCATCATCCAGCACCCTGCTCTGGCCTACCCTACACACCCTCCAAATCAGTATTCGTTCAGGAAGAGAAATAGCAGCGGAGTCTGGGCTATCCATCCCCTCAGCTAACTTCCCTCTCCTCCGCACGGCTGCAATGTCTTCACCCGAAGTCATATTCCCCTCGTATCAGATGCCATGCGCCAATCTAATGAGATTGGATCTGGGTCCTCTCAACGAGCTTACATACCGAAAATACGTACCCATCCTAGGGGCATGCACAAACCTTCGGTCCCTTCGCCTTCGTATGCAACATCAATTTCGCACAGACGAAACTGACAACATCCCTGTGATAACCCTTCCCCATCTAACTCATCTACAAGTTGAGAGCTCCGTTCCCGGAGAAACTGGACGGTTTTTACCGCTACTCCGGCTACCCTCTCTCCAATCGTGCATCTACACCATCTCCGCTCCGTGGAGCTGGTATATGGACATCCTTCGCAAATTCACAGCCCTGTTCGTACGATCGGGCTGCTCCGAATCAATGGAGTACCTCGAACTCAATTTCGGGTATAGCTCATTAGACTGTAGAATGGATGAGCTGTACAGACCGCTCATGGCGTTGCCTCGTTTGACGGCCCTCAAGTTATCAAATTTCAGAATGGAGATGCGATCCGTGGAGGCTTGTCTTCCCCGCATTCGGGAGCTCATGATAAAGCACTCTCGCGAACACATGGATGATGCTCTTCATTCTTTCGCTCAGTACTTGGATTACCGATTCAATGCCTCTCCTGATATCCCCCTCAAAGTCCGACTGCAATTTGTTGATACCCCATATACTTTGACTCCCGGGGAACGGCTCGATTCTATCAGGAATAAGTTTGGTAGCTCCTTGGACCTTGTAATAGACTGAGTTGGTGTGTATACCTCTGTGACTACACCACTTTTTGTTGTGCCCGAACATCGCCGTGCCTTAACCCGCTTACTTTGTGCTGATCACCCTTTTGCAGTCGAGCAAATGCGACGATTTCGCCGGAAGGAGGATCACTCATATATACAGAGAGATTGTCGCCCATGCAGATACTGTGATGCGAAGACGGAAGACGAGATACATGTACTCTTTGAGTGCATAGGTTTGGACAATTTGGTGGCAAGGAGAGAGTTATTTATGAATTGGGTTGATGATTTCTTGCCTACAAGAACGTGGGCGCAGTGCATAGCAAAGCCCATGGACGCCGTTCACTATTTCTTGGAGCATGATGACTTGGCACCGGCGTTTGCAAAATATGTCTTTGATATTTTTGATATGTTTCCCTTATGACAGCGGACCGAATATTACGATCTATGTCTTGTTAGCGAATGATATCATGCCAACATGCTTTATCTTGTTTAATCCTCAAGACCGGTGCAAACTGAAGAACCACACCAGCGAGGTGAGGCTGACAGATGCGGCGTCCTCGACCCAGCAAACCAAACTGGTGTTCCACTGCTCGGAGCCGGACGAGTAAGGACGAGTAGGAGTGGAAACCGGCCGTTCCTGATTGGAACCTGGTGCCGGAAACTATCCTGCGCTCGGACCACTGCCGTACCTGGCGTGTGTTTAGACGCCGGCCTCAAATTCCGAGTTTGGAACCCGGGAAGGCGCGTGAGGATCGGCAAGAGCGGCTCACGACGTGCATGGCTTCACGCTCAAAGATTGTGGTCTGCTTCCTCTCGAGGACTTTGCTTCAAATTCCCGAGAAGTCCAAGAAGTCGATCGATTGAAGTCCATGGAGCAAAATTCCAAGGTATATGTTTGCTGCGCAATTTACAATTGAGAGGGATCCCGATGAAACTTACTTTGACTACCCAGAGCACCATTTCTTCACACTTCACCCAGTGAAATATGCAGCCGTCTTTCTCCTCCGCGTCGTCCTCATGACTGGCCTGATCACTACGCCCGGACGAAGATTCTACTCCATCTTCGAGAGGGTCTGCCACCCCCAAACGAAACTCTTGCTGGGTGATTTCGTTCCCCCTCAAGCATGTGCGGATGATTTCACGTCGGAGTGTGGGCCGTATTATATTGAAGGGGCGCAGCGAGTGTTGGCTCCTACGCCGGTAGAGTGAATGCTAATGCGCATTGGATGGGCCTTACAGTGCGTGTATTTGCTCTCCCCTTCCTTCTTCTCTATGCTGTTATGCTCGTCGTCCCTTTTCCATACCCATTTTCGCCACCTCCATGCAATCTCTCTTGCTGACTGTATTGTGCTAGATGCACTTCATGTTCAACTCTCGGGAACAGGTGATTGTACCTTTGAGATTGTCAGCATTGCTGCTGTTCCTGTGGAGAAGAACCCATCGTCCTTCCTCTCAGCACATCATCACACACTTCTGCGCTCGTCGATCAGCCCCTCTTGGTCAGCTCCCTCTTCTTTGGCAACTCTCTCTGGCTCCGATCCTGGTCCATCCTCCCCTGCACCTCCTGGCACCTCCGAAATCGCGGGCGTTTAAGGAAAAGGAGAAGGAAGGCGGCAGCAGCGGGCAGCGCGACGACAAGGACGATAATATCGAGGAAATCGTGCAGCTCTCAACCAGTTTAAGATATGGATCTCCGTCATTTGGAATTCGGAGAGAAGTGTCTTCCATTTCTGCAGCGTTGGCTAAGTCGAAGAGGGGTGAAGAGGTATAGGGGCGCAGAGGTTTAGGGAGGGGCAAGTTGACAGGGCACTGTTGTTGAGTCCTGCGGCGAGTTTGAATTTTGTCAAGAAGAGGATGATGCCATCTGGGAAAGCCAGCAAGGGCAGCACAAATCAGCAGCCAAGTTATAGCCCAGTTGCGACCGACTGCTCAGGGATGCGGCGCTGCCCGGTCTCACCAAGGATACAGATACCGTAACAGGAATTGGACTGAGTCCTTAGGCCTTATCCCTCTCCCCCCCAGGTCGGCTTCCCCAATGAATATGAAGATTGCGACGTCACCTCGCCTAGACTTCGTAGAAGCTTGGAGAGACCTGCGTTGTTAGCAAATCCGAGGTCGAGGTCGAATTTTTTGGGCTCGGAGCAGGAGCTGGTGCCGCCGTTGTCCTGATTTTATCGATACGGTGAGTTGATCAGGTTGTTGTGTCTGAGGCTCCTGCGAAATCAGTGGTCCCGCCTTGATCTATCACCCCCGCCCAGCGCAATTGCCCAGTACTGCTGAGCCCGCCTGAGGTCACGGCCCAGTTCCTCCTTTCATGCAGAAACACGCTATTACGTTGGAATCGTTGTTCCTAAAGTCTTTGCGGTGCGTAGTACATCCCAAATGTGTCGTTCCAGGACACATAAATTGTATCCAGACGATCCTCCCGTACATTTGGGCAAGTCCTAGTGCCGGGCTCCTAGAACTACATCAAGCAGCGGTGGTGTTGAGACCCTTCAAGGCAACCCCCGGTGCTGCCCCTCGTCGTTTTTTTGACCAGTTTTCATTAAAAGTTTCATCGGTAATTTCGTTATATATGACGCCCTACTATTTTTGCCTTTTAGTTACCGATAGGATACACAGAGATGAGGCTGTCGGGCAGATAAGGCCGGAGGGTAGATTGAGTCTGAGTACAATTATGCTGAGGCGAGTCGCTCGCCAAAGTTATCCAAATAGCCCGATAGAATGAGACGAACAAACTGAAGGTCGAGGCAAGTATGTAGATTTGCTGAATATGAACTTAGACTGACTCTCATGAATCTCTGCAAGCAGAATAAACTCACTAGGAGATAAAGAACATTTGGCAAGAGTGCAGAGGTGTCAACTATACGGAATCGGATATATTAATGAAAAATTCGCGTCAGTATCGATAGCTGTACGCTCGCTAGGGTGATGAACGGGGGACCTTGACATTCAGGATAGACTGGGTTCAACAGATACAATGCAGCCAGCCATGCAGTACATAACGAACAAGATTGACAGAAGAGCGGCGCTGTTTAATTTGGAGTGCGGCAAGGCGTGTGAGAATCGGTAAGGTCGGCTCACAACGTCATCTGCCGTTACTAGCATCTAGCATCATCATGGCAATTCTTTCTCAACCACGACTATCGCCATGATTTCACGCTCAGTTCGCTGTCTGTTGAAGCATTCAAGAGAAAGTCGATCAATCGAGTAGGCGAATCTCCTCCGAGCCCAATTTGCAACCCCAGCTTGAAGAATGCTTCCTGTCGTCTTCAGGGTCTCTGCTGGAGTGCTTGGCGCTGTGTTCACCTTCGTCCTACCCGTGCCGCATCCAAAGCGAGAGGGCTCTGTCCATCCAGTAAATACAAGAGTCGAAGCGTCTGTGGGGTCGTGTTTAGTGAGTAGCAGTGCTCGCATCCATTCCGAATGATTTTATAACAGCTGCACAGGCGGGCCTCAACGTCAAGCCGCACACTTCCTGGAGCCAAACGGCGAATTAGCTCTGCAACCCGGACTATTCGCTATAAGAGCACGAAGCTAATTCACTCTGCATCTTGCTCTCCTCCCCATCCTCCTCTGAGATGCGCCACGGTCGCCGCTGCGTCAATGAAGACGTTCTGCGCCACGTCTGCGCCCTTCTGTCTCCAGGAACGTTACTGAGCGCCTCCTGTGTCTATCCGGTCTTCTATTAGGGGTGTAGATCAAGGAGAAATACAAGCAGGTCGTCTTTACGAGGGCCGATGAGGGGTCAAAGCGTCTGTTGGGCTACGTTCAGTGAGTTATAATGTTCTTATTCATTTTTGATCTAATGAACGCGGAATAGGGAGAGTCAGTGGATTGCAGACGTCGTGAAATGCGTCCACATGAAGATGTGGCTCGCAAAGCCGAAGACGGACACAACAGAGCCGAACGGAGAATGCGCTCAATAGCATCCCAATGCTCTTCCACCGGAATCTATACGGTCCCAGGCAAGGAAACATTACAAGAAGCGCACGGAGAAGGATATCAACAGCGTCAGCGCTCTGATCTCCCCTCCTCACCAACGTCAGAGAGTACCAACTCGAATGGGCCGCCTCAAACTGCCACGCCAGGTTGTTTCTGCAACCGGCATTGCAGAGATGGCACAACACCCTTAGGCACTTCTCCATCCACGTCCCGCTCAACTTGTTAAACTCGGTTCGTCACCGTCAAGCTCACCGACATCCACCTGGGTGGTTCATGGTGTTCCTCCACAACTCCAAGGATACCTTAAACCCGATCCCGATTCAAACACCCAGCCCCGTGAACTCGCAGCCCCCCCCAGACCTTCAGATTCCTAGGGATCTTCCCCCACCTCTGCGCAATAGCCCCCACCATCCTCTTCAACGGAGCCCAACTCTCCCTGGACCCCAAAGCATTTAGCCGGTTCGTCCAGAAACACGCTGCAACGGTCGAGTCATTATCCTTAAAGACGACGCGTTGTGCCGTGCATTCAAAACGCGACACTCCTGAATGTATTAACTGGATCCAGACAATCCTTTCCTCCATTCGGGCTCGGACGACGACTGGCGGTGGTGGTGGTGGTAGGCTTCCAGAATTCCAGCATGTGGCAACGGGGTTGAGGCATGTCTGAGCCTCTCTCCACGTCGTCTCGGATTTCCTCGCTGCTCATTCGACCACCCTCAAGTTTATCGCGTTGATGGCTGGATTTGCCGGACGTTTGTGCTGTCTTGCCGGCGTTCTTGACTACGGATGGGAGTGGGCTGGCGCAGCACGGGTTGATGCCCCTGAGGGGCTTGGAGATGTGGATCGACGCGTTGAGTCCCAATTACCTCAGTTTAATGGCGAGGAGGTTACCTTACCTTCAGAGCTTGAAGCTGGACCTTGTGGATAGGACGCAGACGTCGGGGTATGCCCGGAATTCAGTACGTTATCCTTTCTTGGACTGTGCAGGGACCCTTGAACTGACACTGGATGATGATGGTTGTTTTGCGTCTAGCATCGATTTGTGCAGGCTCTCAATGCGCTTGGGTTCGACGAATCCGGTTGGGACCTTGGGCGCCTGGTCATGTCACCAGGTGCTGATAGATCTTGGATAGCAGCGTTTGAGGAGATTCTCGTGCCCTGTGTTCCCGGTCTCGATTCCATTGAAGAATTCACGCCTTGATCGTGCGGCACGCGTTGCAACCATACTCATCTTCCGCAGAGGACGGGCCAGTCATTCTTGGAGATGACCCGTTAAGAGTCACGATACACGATTGATGATATTTATGACCCCTTTCGTTCACTGCTCGGATCTACACGAATCTAATACCCCTCGCTTTTTTCACTTCTTTTCTCCCTTCCCCCACGGCAACTCGTCACCTGCTTTCGATTCGAGCAATTGTATTTTATTTGTTACCTTTTCACTCTCGACCGCATGCATATCTAGGGTCATTGATAAGTATTGTACTATTGGCGTATCATAGCATTTTCTCGTAGTTTTAGGAAGTCTACTGAACTATCCTGTACTTGTATCCTCGGGTCCTTAATCTGTAATAGGATAATGATATCACAACAGAACGATGGAGGGTAGAGCAACAGAAGAGAGCAGATAGGTATTCAGTGAGGTTCGGAGTCGCGTCGTAAGGCCATGGCCGATCGTGTTCCCCACACCTTGATGCGGACTAGGCAAAAAGTGACTCCTTGAAGCCATCTTCGTTCTATCTTTCCTTCCACTTATCAAAATACGATTTCACAATATCTGCCAACTCATGCTCGTGGAGATCATCCTAGAGAGGAAACAGAAATAAGTTTGATATACCAATGAAAAGATATGTTCATACATTGAGGCGTTGGATAGCATTAAATGAAAAGCGCGCCAAGCTATACCAGTCACCAGGAAGGAGGTGATGTCTCTCAACGTGGGATGAGAGTCTTTCGTCAATTCTTCCCCATCCGTTTTTGCGGGTAAAATCAATGAGTCGAAAATTGTCGACATGGGTGGTTTGGTGGTCAGAATAGCGATGCAGTGCATTGAGGATCCAAGAAAAGCTCCCTTATCGAAGAAGGGATGTCAGTGACTCGGTCAGAATGGATCACGGTTACTCACAATCCTCCAAGAAATCTTCCCGTTGAAGTAACTTCTGAAGACAAGAGTCTACCACGTACTGGCGCACCCGCGCTTCCGAAACAAATAAATGCTGAGCGCGAAACTCGCTGTCCAAAAACTCGGAGAACGACCGGTGGTAGAACTGCATCTCGCACAGCTTGGTTGAATTCGCAGTTTGACGAACGAAGACGAGTGAGTGCAGGTCGGAAAAAAGCACTTGATGGCCTCCCTCTTCAAGGCTGATGATTTCATCGAAAGAGCGGATGCTGTCTTGAATCCTCCCAATGCGAGAGTCAGAATTTATCTGGTGTGCCCGGATAAGCAGAAGAAAATCTCGTCCTTGATTGGTGTCGACTGCTTCATACAATTCTTTTGCAGTGGAAAGAATGTTTCTGTAAAGGATATCGAGGAGCTCCAATGGCCGAGTTCGACCACCTTCAGGAGTCCAGTCGATGATTGCCTTGAGTCTATCCACAGGGGAGCCGCGCCGCTCTGACACGTATTTGACCACCGTCGCAGCATAGACAAACTGTCCCGAAGCTGCCGCCACGAGCTTCTCTATGTCTTCCTCCGTGGGCCATAGAGAA
The DNA here is from genome assembly GCA_004126415.1 of Candolleomyces aberdarensis. NCBI lineage: Eukaryota > Fungi > Basidiomycota > Agaricomycetes > Agaricales > Psathyrellaceae > Candolleomyces > Candolleomyces aberdarensis. The sequence continues at coordinate 45 of SDEE01000116.1, read as the reverse complement.
GAATGCGCTCGGCGGTCGTGGCTTCGACGGCCGATGTCTTGAATT